>JBAMBJ010004632.1:0-124857 GCA_037043495.1 Drosophila recens
TATATATCGAATAAATATAGAAATCTCAGCTCTATTTATATATGCAATACATGTGTATGTTTAAAACTCTATTGAGTGCATTGATATCGACAGTATGCAGTAGCGATTTCAATCAAATTATTAGACAATGAGTTACAAATGAGCCCTCATTTCCTAGCACCCCGTCCCCTGCCTCTCTGCTGGTAACCGCTGTCAAGGCCTGCTGTGAGTTGTTATTTTACAATATGCTGTATATCTTCATTCTGAATGTGAGTCCACTCATAGCCAATCAAATTGAGCCTCAGGCAAATTGAGCGACAGTTGGGGTCCTTTGTGGCAATAACTTGTCTTGTCAATAAAAACAATGGAAACAAATTTCATATTCAATATAATTTCACAATTGAGGGACAAAAATTGAGCACAGCAAAAAATGAAAAAAATCGAAAGTATAAACACTCTTATGGTGCATTTACACTAGTTGATAAACAAGCCAACGTTTATATCAACTTAGTCAATTCCAGTGTGAACAGCTGTCAACTTGATCAACTGATGCGTTGATAGTAGATTATCAATGCAATCAACATCAGTTGTTGCTCTGAATGTGAACATAGTGTAAACACTTTGTGTCAACAGTTGAAGACACAATCGGCGGGTTGACAACACAAAGTTAAGTTGAGCTCATGTTCATTCTTTTGCTTTGTGTTGACAAACTTTATGTACAGATGTTTGTTGTTTTTTTCAACTGTGCAGTCTATAAAAAACAAAAATTAATAATATAAAGCTATTTAAAATTAAATTTTAATTTATATTTTATTATTTTATTTATATTTTTCTTTTTTTTAGCTGATTTTAAAGTAAACAAATTACACATGAATTACTTTTAAAATTCAAATGCATGAGTACTAACCACTTCTTTTAATTTAAGCAATTAACAATAAATACAACACAATATCGATTAAAATCAATTTTACACAATGTCGACGTCAACGAAAAATGCATTAGCCACGTGAAAGTCAACGAATGTGGATATCAACTAGTTTAAATAAGTCAACTTCATTATCAACGAGTTGGCGTCTTGCGCATTGCTCAGCTCGAAAATAAGTTGGCAGCCCGGTTTTGTTTGTCAACTCAACCAACTAATGTACATAAACACAAGAAATGCGTTGACCTTGGGTATAAATTGTTGATCTAGCTAGTGTAAGAATAACAACGATAGTGGTTTTGTAGTTGGTCAGATTCAGAATGAAATCGTCTCTCTTTATTTAAAATGGACTTAAGGTGCATTTAAACTAGTTGACAAACAAGTCAATTTTGATGCCATCTCGTGTCGATATCAACACGGTGAACAGCAGCGTTGACTATAAATTGACAATGTTGGTGTAAACATAGTGTAAACACCCTTCAGTCACATTCACAAAGGAATGTAAAAGGAATCATTAGGGATTGTTTCCCTATGCTTAAGGAATCCTTAGGGATTTTGAATGAAAATACTTAGGGAATTTAACATTGTGATGTCCTACAATTGAGGAAAAGGGAACACTCCATGGTGATTCCCTGACCTTTCCCGTTAGGGAATCTTTGGGGAACTCTGCCGAGAATTCCCCAATGATTCCCTAACGATTCTTTTGCCATTTTCATTAGGGAATCTCCCATGAACTTTGCGTAAAATTCCCTAATGATTCCCTAACGATTCTTTTGCCAATTTCACTAGGAATTTTGCTGAAAATTCCTCAATGATTCCCTAAACATTTTTTAAGCCATTTTCGCTAGGGAATCATATAATTTTACGTAATAACTCAAATTAAATAAATCAATTACGTATGTAATTATAATTTTTATTTATTAAAGGTACTATAAGCAACGGTGGCCAAAAGTATTTAAGCCCCTTTTAAAGTTAGTTCTAGTCAAATTTTGAACTTTCATATAAAGTTTTTAATTAATAGAAAGGTCTTTTAAATTCTTTTTGAATGATACCATACATTCCTTAACTCATTAAGTACCCATTGATTATTTCGAGTTTTCGTAAAGGTCCCTCAGAAGAGTCATAAGCGACTCCTTCAGAAGAGTCAAAAGCGACTCCCTCAGAAGAGTCAAAAGCGACTCCTTAACAAGAGTCATAAGCTACTCCCTCAGAAGAGTCATAAGCGACTCCCTCAGAAGAGTCAAAAGCGACTCCTTAACAAGAGTCATAAGCGACTCCCTCAGAAGAGTCAAAAGCGCCTCCTTAACAAGAGTCATAAGCGACTCCCTCAGAAGAGTCAAAAGCGACTCTTTAACAAGAGTCATAAGCGACTCCTTAACAAGAGTCATAAGCGACTCCCTCAGAAGAGTCATAAGCGACTCCCTCAGAAGAGTCAAAAGCGACTCCTTAACAAGTGTCATAAGTGACTCCCTTAGAAGAGTCATAAGCGACTCCCTCAGAAGAGTCAAAAGCGCAGAAGAGTCAAAAGCGACTCCTTAACAAGAGTCATAAGCGACTCCCTCAGAAGAATCATAAGCGACTCCCTCAGAAGAGTCAAAAGCGACTCCTTAACAAAAGCGCCTCCCATTTTTTTAATTTAACATTTCTGTTTTATTGAAGGAAAATTATTAGAACATCGACTCGAAAATGAGTTGAAGCTGATTGGAAATACGAATCGAAAATGAGTCGGAAAGCGACTCTGTAAAACAATCAAAAGCGACTCTTTCAGAAGAGTCAAAAGCGACTCCTTAACAAGAATCATAAGCGACTCCCTCAGAAGAGTCATAAGCGACTCCCTCAGAAGAGTCAAAAGCGACTCCTTAACAAGAGTCATAAGCGACTCCCTCTGAAGAGTCAAAAGAGACTCCTTTGATTAATTTTTGCTATAGTTTTTTAAAATATTGTGTAATGCAATGCCATTGTATAGCAAACAAAATTAAGAACAATAATAAAATGCCCAAAAAATATAAATACAGTGGCTCACAACTTAAAGTATGCAGGTCAAATTTTGACATTTAAGGCTAATTTGAGCTGTTATCGTTAACATATTTTCATCAATGAAAAGGTCATTTAAATTCCGTTTGAATGACACAAAACTTTCTTTAACCCATTAAGTACCCTTCGAAAATTTCAAATTTAACTTTTTCAACTTTTTTCCTCGATTTTTTAGAAGAAATATTTTGATGCAGAAAATTTTGTTAAACAATTCTAAGAGTGACTGCAAAAAATATTTTCAAATATTTTTTTTGCTTCTAATTTTTTGGAATAAAATCTCCATGTGTGAGAAAATTTTGGCAACGACGCGATTATTTGATCGAATAATCGATAAGTGTTTCAATTAATTGCAACACATTTTACAATACAATTAAATCTCCAATGGAAGCAAAATAATCGATTATTGTGTATCATATGATTAATCGTGCCATCCCTAGTCATAAGCGACTCCCTCAGAAGAGTCAAAAGCGACTCCTTAACAAGAGTCATAAGCGACTCCCTCAGAAGAGTCATAAGCGACTCCCTCAGAAGAGTCATAAGCGACTCCCTCAGAAGAGTCAAAAGCGACTCCTTAACAAGAGTCATAAGCGACTCCCTCAGAAGAGTCATAAGCGACTCCCTAAGAAGAGTCATAAGCGACTCCCTCAGAAGAGTCATAAGCGACTCCCACAGAAGAGTCAAAAGCGACTCCTTAACAACAGTCATAAGCGACTCCCTCAGAAGAGTCATAAGCGACTCCCTAAGAAGAGTCATAAGCGACTCCCTCAGAAGAGTCATAAGCGACTCCCACAGAAGAGTCAAAAGCGACTCCTTAACAACAGTCATAAGCGACTCCCTAAGAAGAGTCATAAGCGACTCCCTCAGAAGAGTCATAAGCGACTCCCTCAGAAGAGTCAAAAGCGACTCCTTAACAAGAGTCATAAGCGACTCCCTTAGAAGAGTCATAAGCGACTCCCTCAGAAGAGTCAAAAGCGACTCCTTCAGAAGAGTCATAAACGACTCCCTCAGAAGAGTCATAAGCGACTCCCTCAGAAGAGTCATAAGCGACTCCCTCAGAAGAGTCAAAAGCGACTTCTTAACAAGAGTCATAAGCGACTCCCTCAGAAGAGTCAAAAGCGACTCCTTAACAAGAGTCATAAGCGATTCCCTCAGAAGAGTCAAAAGCGACTCCTTAACAACAGTCATAAGCGACGCCCTCAGAAGAGTCATAAGCGACTCCCTCAGAAGAGTCAAAAGCGACTCCTTAACAAAAGCGCCTCCCATTTTTTTAATTTAACATTTCTGTTTAATTGAAGGAAAATTATTAGAACATCGACTCGAAAATGAGTCGAAGCTGATTGGAAATACGACTCGAAAATGAGTCGGAAAACGACTCTGTAAAACAATCAAAGCGACTCTTTCAGAAGAGTCAAAAGCGACTCCTTAACAAGAATCATAAGCGACTCCCTCAGAAGAGTCATAAGCGACTCCCTCAGAAGAGTCAAAAGCGACTCCCTCAGAAGAGTCAAAAGCGACTCCTTAACAACTATTTTTTTGGAATAAAATCTCCATGTGTGTATTCCTGAGAAAATTTTGGCAACGACGCGATTTTTTGATCGAATAATCGATTAGTGTTTCATATTTTACGATACAATTAAATCGACAATGGAAGCAAAATAATCGATTATTGTGTATCATATGATTAATCGTGCCATCCCTACCGAAAGGAAAAGGAATTTCTTGACTGCAGGGCACTTATTGTCAACTATTGAACTCGTAATTGACGCGTTGACAATGGAAATTTAAATTGACTTCATGTTCATTCTTTTGCTTTGTGTTGACAAACTTTGTGTACTGTAAAAGATGTTTTCCAAATACAAGACACACGTCTGAATGTTTTTGCATATCTTTATTGAATGATTTCTTGTTTAAACTTATTATAATTATGTTAACAATTATACCGTACCGCTAAAGACCGCGTAGCTGCGCTGCCAGTGACGCCGGCAGAGGAGCGGTCAGCTTATGTATAAATGTTTACATATATGTATAGGGCTGGTGAAGTATGTCGCGCATGTCAAATATGCCGACTCAGCACTGTTTAGTTCAATGCACTAAATGCACTCAATAGCGGTCATATTACCGGCAATGCTTAATATTGTGCAATGCTTAATAATGCTTAATATGCAATAATATTTATGCTTACCACTGAGTACAGTGAGCATTCGATATGTGAACATACTACATCTCCCTCCTTTAGAAAAATAACGTAATTATATGAAGTTATTTTCTAAGTATTGTTATTTTTTCTTATTATTAATATTTATTTTTTGTGTTTGTTTTTTTTTTCGAATCAGAAAATATTGATATACTTTTTTTTTCTTTTTTTTTTTTTTTATATATGTATATTGTTTATGGTATGGTTCTTATTCTATGTATGGCCATACTTCAAATATTTATAAGAGAATTAAATTGATTATGAAATAAACATTTTTAACCTATCTTTATGTACTATTTTTTTTTATTTTTGTTATTTGTAATTAGTATATTGTCATTTTCTTCTATACTTTCTACTCTATATGGTCCAGTATATTTGAAATCTAGCTTATGACCTGTTTCATTTTTTAATAAAACCTGATCTCCTATTTTTAAATCAAAGTTTAAAGTACTTTTATCATAATTGGTTTTTTGTTTTATCTTATTTTCTTCTAACATTAATCTAGCTCTTTTATATGCTTGTTCTAGTCTAAATTAGATTCCTTAGCATAGTCTTCTAAATTGTATAATGGTTTAATCTTATTTATACTATTAAATTGTTTTGGCAAATTTGAAGTTTTACCAAATACTAGCTCATATGGACAATAGTCATGTGCCATAGAGGGTGTTATGTTAAAGCAATATACGAAGTATTGTAACCATACATCCCAATCTGTTTTGTCGACTGATATGTATGAACGTATGAACTCGTTAAGTGTTCGGTGGCTTCGCTCCACGGTACCCACAGTCTGGTGATGATGTGCGGTAGAAGTTATATTTTTTATATTCAGATTTTTACATAAATCTTCAATTATTGAATTTTTATATTCTGTTCCCTTATCCGTAATGAACGTCTTCATTGGACCGTACTTCAGAATAAAGTCTTCAAATATAGCTTTTGCTACTGTTTTCGCACTTTTATTTTTTATTGGAATTGCTATTAGATATTTAGTTAAATCGCAGATTAAGGTTACTGCCTATTCATTTTCTTGTTCAGATTTGGGTAGTGGACCGATCGTATCCACAATAACCCTGTCGAAAGCCATTTGTGGCGTTTCAGTAATAGTCATTGGGGTCTTTGTGTGTTTAGTCGTTTTCGACTTTTCACACTTGGGGAATTTTCTTATATACTTTGATATATCTCTTGTCATGTTTTTCCAAAAATAATGCCTTTTTATTTTAGCTAATGTTCTAGCTATTCCTGTATGACCTCCTTGTATTGGATCGTCATGGAATGTAAACAGTACTGCTTCTTTCTCTTTATCATTTTTTGATAATAGGGTCACCGGCTTGAGTAGCGCTACTCTTAAAGATTGTAATATTTTATTGCCCATTATTTTAAAAGATTCTATTGATATTGTGTCAAAGATCTTTACGCTCGGTGCCACTTTGAGTTGGCTGATATTAAGTATACCGGCTTCTTTTTCAAGCCTTTGAAAGACCTGACCTAAGTCAAGAATTTCATTGGTGTACATATCGCTAACATCAATTCTTGCTTAAACTTTTTTCCATGTTTTAATAAGCACAGAGAATCTGTTATTCGCAAGGTCACTACTTTTCGTACCTCGTCATTTACAATGACTTCGTATACGTTGGGCTGAGAAGCATTTAGAGTTTGCTTATGCAAATCTTCTTTTTCTATTCCTGCGCAGGAGTTTAACTGTTTACTTTGATTTCTGGTAGTGACTTTCAGAATTTTATTATTTACTTGAATATTTTTTAAGTCCGTGATTGTTATTCTTGATAGCGCATCGGCTACATAATTGTCTTTACCCTTTAGATACTCTACTGTAAAATTATATTCCTCTAATTCAAGTCTCATACGTGTAAGTTTGGAGCTAGGGTTTACCATTGAAAATAGGTAAGTAAGTGCTCTGTGATCTGTTTTGACTGTGAAGTGTCTACCATAAATATATGGTCTAAAATGTGTTATCGCCCAATGAATAGCTGATAATTCCTGTTCTGTTGTACTTTTGTTGCTTTCGCCTTTTGTAAATGATCTTGATGCGTATGCAACTGGGAGCTGGAGTCCGTTTTTGTTTTGAGTTAGGACTGCTCCACACACTTGCTTACTAGCATCTGTAATAATGCAAAATTCTTTGCTGAAATCTGGGTATTGTAAAAGAGTTGGTTTCATTAGTGCCGATTTTAGATATTCGAAGGCGTTTTGACAGTCAGCTGTCCATTCGAACTTTACATCTTTTTTACATAATCTTGTTATGTGACGAGAATAGTCGGCGAAATTTTTTATGAATCGTCTGTAATAATTACAAAATGCAACAAATCTTCTAGCGCTGTCCGCATCGTGTGGGACTGGATAATTTTGAAAGACGTCGTATTTTTTGTCGTCGGGCAAGATTCCCTTGTCTGTGCATTTATGTCCTAGGAAAGTGACTTCATGCATGAAAAATGAACATTTTTCGGGATGTAACTTAAGGTTATGTTGCCTACATCTCTCAAAAACATCAGTTAAGTTTTTGAGCATATGTTTTTCGGAACAACCAATGACTATTAAGTCATCCATGTAAAGGAATGCTTGCGAAGGTTCAAGTCCAGAGAAAGCTATAGTCATCATTCTCTGAAACGAATTTGGCGCTATTTTTAAGCCGAATGGTAATCGAGTAAAACGATATGAACCATTGCTTGTTGAAAAAGACGTAACGTCTCGTGAACTTTCTTCGAGTTCAATTTGATGAAAACCTGACATTAAATCCAGGCATGAAAAGTATTTTGCTCTACCTAATTGATCTAAAATATCATCAATTCTAGGGAGTGGAAATTTGTCGGACAACAGTTTTTTATTAATCTGACGATAGTCAATTACTAATCGCCATTTTTGGAAGTGACTTTTTTGGTACTAATAAAAGTGGGCTATTATAAGCAGATGCAGATGGTTCGACTATTTTGTCGTTAATTAGTTTTTGGACTTGTTTTTGAATTTCGTCTTTTTGACTATGAGGGTTTCTATAATTTTTTATGTATATCGGTTCATCATCCTTCAATCTCAGTTTTTGTTTATAAAAATTGTTTGTAGTTATCGATTCGGTTTCTAGTCCGAATACATCACTATATTGTGTGCATAATTTTGTTAATTCTTTATGAAATAGTGGGGGGAAATTTTTAGAGAGTTGCGTTAATACAGATTTTTCTCTGTTTTCTGAACTTGTTTTAACTATGTCGTAATTTGAAAGTGGTTCGTATTTCAAGTTATTTATACTGACTACTTGGTCTGTATTTGTTGAATTTAGCAGTCTTATGAATGCGTTTTGAGATGTTGCTATGGTGTTTGCTATGTAAATACCATGCTGAATTTCTTGGTTCGAAATGAATACACTGTCTTCTACTGAGGTTATATCAATTTTTCGGACAACTTGTGATCTTGCTGGCAGAATTATGGAGTTGTTGCCAGAACTGTATGTTATTGGAACATAAATTGGATATTTTAAATTATTTGGCCTAATTATTAGCCAATCTTCAGATGGGTTGAAATCTAATTGACAGTTGTATTTTCTAATAAAATCGATTCCTAGTATTCCATCACAAGGAATAGCAAAATGTAAATTTACGATATGAAAATCGTGTGGAATTATATATTTAGAAGTTTGTATTTCGATTGAGGTAAGTCCTTTTGATTTGGTTACCTCTTGACTTATTCCCTGTATATTGATTATATTGTTAGTTTGGATGTATTGAAAAACATCGGAATTTTCTTTTAATATTGATATATCTGCACCTGTGTCTATTAAAAAGACTAGTGCTTTTCCTGTTGTTACATTTGTAAAAGTTACGAATGTGTTTTGGCTGAGATTGATGGTGTGAATTTTGATGTTTCCTACTGCTGAGTATCTAAAGGTTGCTGGGAGTTTCCCGAAGTGTTTTGGGCTACCCGAACATTGTTATTGTTATTAGGGTTATAACCTCCATTTTGGTGGTTATTTCCTCTATAACGTCCTCTTCCATTTCCTCTATTGCTTCCTCTATAACTGTTAGTGTAGTTATAATTCTGGCCGTTATTGCGATTATTATTATTATTATAATAACCGCGACCATTGCCTCTACCGTGATAATTATTTCTGTGATTACCACGGCCTCTTTGGGCGAACAATATTGAGTTTGGATTGCCTGTCATTTCAGTACTACATTGTAAGTACTTTGTGATGGCTTCATTCATGGTTGTAAAGTTTCCTGCCTCAAGAATTGTTTTCAGTTTTCCATGTTCACAGTTTTTAATCATTGTGCTAATGGCTTCTTTGGTGCTGAACTTATCAGCATGTTCGGCCGAAAGGCCCTCATCAATATACCAAGCCTCCAAGAGCCTTCGTAAATTGTCAATTTCTGTAGTGAACTTTTCGGCAGTTTTTCCTCTCTGTATGGTGTTAGACAATTTGGCTTTTACTACGTCGGATGTTTCACCAACTATAGTATCTTGCAATTTTTTTATGATTGCATCGATTGTCGTCTCATTTTGTACCTTGTATAGTGTTGAGCCAATAATTTTTGATTTTATGACCTCAACAGCTATCTCTTCGTATGTTCCTTTTGTCAAATTTACTAACTTCAAAGCTGTTACGAATCTTTGAAGATGTATCTTTTTCCCGTCAAATTCAGGTATGGTGGAGGAAATCTCCTTCAGGTATGCCCTGTCGGCCGCTGACGAGTCTGCCATTTTTGGTTCGTTTAAACTCTTGAGTCCCAATTGGATACGAGAAGTTTCTTGGGAATCAGATCCCGAAACAACTTCAATGTAACCTGTGTTGGGTGACTTTGGCCTTGGACTTATTGACTTTGTGTCGTTCTCCTCGACAGCTATAAATGTTGCCGGGCTGGCTATTGCGTTCGGCAAATGTAAATCAAGAGTATGTCTCTCTTTTAAAGAAAATAACTGTTCTCTTAGACGTTTGACAACGTCTAAGGCTTGAGTCCAATGAAGTTCGGAGATTCTAGATTGATTTCCTAGAAACAGCTCCCTTATCTCATTGTAAATCTTCACTAAATAAATAGTGTGTTTATTGATGGTACTCGGTTGGGTTGTTCTATTTTGGGAGAGACTTTTGTACGATTTGTCGAACTCAGATTTTAGTTCCTTAACTTTCGTACATATTGTATTCCAATCCATGTGTATAATGGCTTGGAATGTTCAGCTATTCAATCCCATTAGCAATTATTTTCGTTTAATATTTTCTTTAGCCTAAATATGGCATGATTTGCTGGGACTTCACGCTTTCGTTGATAACCTATATAGACTCCAAGTCCAATTATATCTCCACATCTGAGTGGGTATCTTTTTCCTACGATCTGTTTGTTTCCTATAAATACGCCATTTACTGCGTTCATCTGTTCAAAAACAACTATGCGTTCGTTGCGCACGATTAGCTTGGCATGATGCCTGGACAGGAACATGTACCCAGGCAAAAAGGTACTGCAGCTTGAATGCCTGCCTATGGTATTTTCACCGGCACGGAGAAATACTTTTCTGCCAGTGGTTACGTGCTCCAGGTACCAGTGGGAGCCTGACGCATTCATTGAATTATTTTTAAGTTCCCTCTTTTTTTTTGAAAGTACCCTATTCCCAAATTCTGGTTCCTTTCCAAATGTAATTCATATTCAGTCATATCTATAAGTTTTATTTTCATGTATTTTTATTTCATTTTCAGAAAAATCTTTCTTATATAATTATGCCATAAGTGCTTTATCATAACAATATATTTGTTAAGTTTTAAAACAATGTTTTATGATTCTCTTTTTTTTTTTAATACATATATTTTTTTTTTTTTTTGAATATACACTAGTCGGCATATTTATTTTGACAACATTTAAAATTAATTCTACTCATAATTTGAACCTACTTCATGTACATTTTGGTATCAATGGAAAGGTCAATTCAATTCCGTTTGAATGATACAAAACTTTTCTTAACCCATTAAGTACCCATTGAAAATTTTGAATTTTAAAAACGTCAATTTTAAAACTTTTTTCCTCGATTTTTTTCAAAAAATTTTTTGATGCAAAAAATTCTTCAAACATTTCTAATAGTGACTGCAAAAACAATTTTTCAAAATCTCTTTGCTAGTATTTTTTATAATTTTTTGAAAACTGCAAAAAATGACTATTTTAACCCATTTTTCCTACTTTTCATACAAAAAGTTCCGTTTTTGCAGTTTTCAAAAAATTATAAAAAATACTAGCAAAGAGATTTTTGAAAAATTGTTTTTGCAGTCACTATTAGAAATGTTTGAAGAATTTTTTTGCATCAAAAAATTTTTTGAAAAAAATCGAGGAAAAAAGTTTTAAAATTGACGTTTTTTAAAATTCAAAATTTTCAATGGGTACTTAATGGGTTAAGAAAAGTTTTGTATCATTCAAACGGAATTGAATTGACCTTTCCATTGATACCAAAATGTACATGAAGTAGGTTCAAATTATGAGTATAATTAATTTTAAATGTTGTCAAAATAAATATGCCGACTAGTGTATATATTGTCGTTGATTTATAACTTTTTGTTATTTTTTTTTTAAATTTTTGTATTTATATTTTCCTATTCGATCAACGCAGTGATCTCCTGTCTAATGTTTCGTATGGCTTCACAGGCCATACTCTATTACGAGCAACGCAATTATCGCTCAGTATTACAAACATGTCTTTACATTTCATTTGTTTAGATTAAAATTATTATAAGATTATTATTTTTTTTTTAGATTAACAAATTAAAATTAAATTCTATTGACATTAATTTTATAACAAAAATTTTTTTTTTTTACTTTCATATACTCATGTATGTATATATTTTTAGTTCATTTTCAAATTAAATTTATAAAAAAATTTTTTTTTTACATTATTGCCTGCCTAATTTTTTGTATGGTTTTCAGGCCATACTCTGATCGAGCAACTGTTATATTGCTCAATTTTACAAAGTTTTTCTTAATATATTATGCATCGCAGTGCAAGTATTGTAATTATATTATATATAAAAAAAATGTATCGTAGTTCGCCCTTGGTAGCGATGTCGGCTCACTTTTTCCTGGTCTGGCTTGGAACGCCAAACGGGACCGGTGCTGGCTGCACAGGTGTATTCGCAATAGTGGGAGCCCAATGGTCCCTCGCAGTCGTTTGGACAAGACTTCCTCAGCTTCGGTATTTCCTTAGTTGGTGGTGGAGTTTGTATTACTTTGTATTTACAGATATTATGTATAGCAGAGTAGGTGGATGTGTTTGTGGCTGGTGGGAAATTTTTGCGGGCAATTAGTTGGTTTTTTATAAACTCAACTTCGGCATGTAGTTTTACCGAATTGTTCCAGCTTATACTGTCACCGCTGTTCAGGAGTTTTAACAGTTCAGCCTTTCTGGCTTTTAACCGCTTCACCACGCCACTTCTTTTACACATTCCACTCTACTTACTGCGTTTATTTATTCTTGTATGGGGGATCCTTTATTCATCTGGAGCTATCCCTCGATGTCCAGGTCCGCTGTTTTGACTAAGTTCGATCGAGTTCTTCCTTAATCGTCTATTTGTCCATCGCTGTCACGGTCGCCATGTAAAAGATGTTTTCCAAATACAAGACACACGTCTGATTGTTTTTGCATATCTTTATTGAATGATTTCTTGTTTAAACTTATTATAATTATGTTAACAATTCTACCGTACCGCTAAAGACCGCGTAGCTGCGCTGCCAGTGACGCCGGCAGAGGAGCGGTCAGCTTATGTATAAATGTTTACATATATGTATAGGGCTGGTGAAGTATGTCGCGCATGTCAAATATGCCGACTCAGCACTGTTTAGTTCAATGCACTAAATGCACTCAAGAGCGGTCATATTACCGGCAATGCTTAATATTGTGCAATGCTTAATAATGCTTAATATGCAATAATATTTATGCTTACCACTGAGTACAGTGAGCATTCGATATGTGAACATACTACAGTACATAACAGAGGTGGCAAACACTTCGATTTTACCATCATTGTTGCTTGAATAACATCTTTTTTTGCGGAGAGCTGTATTAAAAATCATAATTATACAATCATAAATATAATAAAAATACTTTATTAATTATTTATAAATATATCTTATACAATATATATTAAATATACGAGGGGTCTAACAAAAGTTCGGTAAGTTAGCGACTTTTAAATCGATTTTCAAAATTCCAAAAGTCTCAAAACTTTCGCAATACTTTTACGAGGTTATATTAAAAATCTTGGACAAATCGGTTGAAATGGAGACTAGAAAACGCAAATTAGCTGAAGGTACCTCAGATGAAATTCTACTACCAACGCAAACAGAAATTCACTAAAGACTTTTATTCGGTTTTCCACGCAAACTGAAGACCGTACAAATATTTGATGAATGTAGAAATATCTATAGAACGATTGCACCATCTCTGAAGACTATTTCAAAATGTTTCCAAAGATTCCAGACAGGACATTTTTCTGTAGAGGACGATCCCCGAGAAGGTCGGCTAAAATTTTCGAGAGACGAAAGAAATGTGGCCCTAGTTAGCACAAAACTTGCCGAACACCCTGGATCTACCCAGGAAATGGTTGCTATTGAACTGGACTTAAATGCCATAGCCATATCTCGAATATAGCATCAAGATGCGCGATGGGTTTCACGCATTTTTAATGAGGTCCAAAAAGAAGATCAGATGCATTTTGCCCAATATCTTTTGAATAAATTTAAAAATTTGAGGTCCAACAACTTTAATATATTCGTTACTGATGCCAAATCTTGGTTTAATAAATACGAACCGGAAGCCAAACAGTAGTCCATGGTATGGAGCTCCAGAGTAGCCAACCCACCTATTAAAAAGCTTTAAAAGCAAGATTTTGAAGACTGTTTTGAGAAGTGAATTTTTAGGCTTAAGAAATGCCTTGAAATCAATGGCGATTATGTAGAGAAGATAAAAAAAGACGACGATTCAGGACAAATAAAAAAAAAAAAATTCCGAATTTTTTTTCCGTTCAACTTACCGAACTTTTGTTAAGCCCCACGTACATATACTAAAACGAAAATATTTTTGGGTTGCATGGTTGAAACCGATTACTATCGGAAGCTACAGATTAATGGCTCATCGATATTTGGCCACCTCTAAAGCCTAGTACCGACGTCAGAAAAAAGGCCTAGCGTAAGGTCAAACTCCATATAAAAAAAACGCTGGCGTAAGGTGAATAAGAAGAAGACGACATTTATCTCCGCTTGTCGGTCCGGACGTCAACTAAACTGAAACTAAAAACGGAGTTGCCAGCTAAGGAACGGGCGTTTTCCAGCACTGTTTGCATTAGCTGACAGGGCCAGCGAAACATTGAATTGTTTAGAGTTTCGCTATCTATCTATCTCACTTTCTCACAATAACTCAAAATAAATGGCCGGAAAATTAACAAAAAACAGCAGATTGACTCTTTTTGAAACAGCAGACAAAATTCTGCTGATTAACGAGGTGGAAAAGAGGCCAATATTTGTATTTTTTCAATAATTTAGAGGGAGAATCCACGTAAAAAGTTCTAAGGCGATGGGTGCACCCAAAACCCGCTGTGCTTGCGTGCCATCGCATATTTCTCCTCTATTAACATTAATATACAGTTTTCATTGTTTATTCTCTCCTCTTTTTATGCAAATCAGTTCTGCATGTTCATTAGAGTGGGTCAATTTGTATGGACCAAAAAAAATGCACCAAGCGGTTGTCAAAATCGTAATCTACGACGAATTTTAAGAAGATTTGCCCAAGAAACCATAGGTCTAAAATCATTTTCGAGCTTCCGATTTTTAGCGAGAAACTTATTGTATCTTTTTGTCACTTTAAATACGCATAGATACCTAAGCGAGTGCATAAAAAATAATTTGTTTCACTTAACATTTTTTCAAGAAAATTATAAATTTTTAAAAATGTAACAATAAAATAAAAAAATTAAATTTTATTTTTAAAATTATTTTTTAAATTTAAAAACAAAAATTTTAAATATAAAATTACAAAAATTGGCATTAATTTGCATTTGACCGTTAATTTACGCCCTTTCTAGTGCCACGCCCACTCCAATTTTTTTTTCCAAAAATTCTTTGAAGTATTAAAATATATAGTTCAAGTTTCAACTCGATATCTCTCCTAGTTCAAAGTTAAAGATTTTTGCCACCAACATTGGAAAAACAAACCGAAAATGGGTACAAAATACGTACAAAATACATATAAAATGGTACCAAATTTGTATGTATTTTGTACCCATTTTCGGTTTGTTTTGCCAATGTTGGTGGCAAAAATCTGTTATTTTTGAACCAGACTAGATATCGAGTTGAAACTTGAACTATATATTTTCAATACTTCAAAGAATTTTTGGAAAAAAAATTGGAGTGGGCGTGGCACTAGAAAGGGCGTAAATTAACGGTCAAATGCAAATTAATGCCAATTTTTGTAATTTTATATTTAAAATTTTGTTTTTAAATTTAAAAAATAATTTTAAAAATAAAATTTAATTTTTTTATTTTATTGTTACATTTTTAAAAATGTATAATTTTCTTAAAAAAATGTTAAGTGAAACAAATTATTTTTTATGCACTCGCTTAGGTATCTATGCGTATTTAAAGTGACAAAAAGATACAAAAGTTTCTCGCTAAAAATCGGAAGCTCGAAAATGATTTTAGACCTATGGTTTCTTGGGCAAATCTTCTTAGAATTCACCGTAGATTACGATTTTGATACCCGCATTGGGTCGAAAAAAATTGACCCACCCTAATGTTCATATTTAAAATAAACCGCTGTTGACGCATAGAGTTACCACTCAACTTTTTGTTATTTTTTCGTGTTGATTTGGCAACACTGGCTTTACGCTCGTCGACAGCTAAAAGCAAAGCAAAATTGCACATTATTTAATTTGAATAAGCCAAAAGTTAAAAAGTTTTTATTGACAAAAAATTGATCCAGAATTTACGGATATTTTTGCTGAAATAAGCAACGACGACGGGATAGTGACAAAACAAGCTGATGGAAGAAAAAACACGACGCGCCAGAAAAGTAGGTGCAAGCTGGACGGATGAAAAGTGTTTTCAATTGATCGCGTTGAAGAAATGCCAAATTTATGGGACAACACAAACTCCGATTACAAAAACCGCAACAAACGGGATATATCATATCATCATAAAGCGTAGTACGCTCTAGCTGAAAACATTTTGGACGCTCGAAATGTTCGATGTTTTGAGGTCGGGCCTTACAGAATTCAGTGTGACAGCATAATACCAAAAAATCACTAAAAAGTTGAGAGATTGTTGGTCCTTTGCTGCTGTGGTCACACTGTTACGTCAGCTGTTCACAACAAACAAGTAAATACAATTTCAAATAATGAACATCAATAATGTACTGCAATTAAAGTAATCCATTAAATATTGTCTCATAAACAGTCCAAGAAAACTTACCAGGTCTGTTAGGCGCCTCTGCAATACTCTCCCATGCACTTTTGATAAAAGTCGCATAAAAATGCTTTTAATCGGTTAAATCCCATATGATTGGCCTCTCTCTCACCTCTTCAATTGGCCTTATTCGTTCTTCATTTTCAAAGATATCAATTCGGCTCTTATTTTGCTGCTTATTTTTTCCCGCCATTGTTGTTCATAGATTTCGACTAGTCAAAACAACGATTCAATCGATGTTTTAAAAGGTCAAAATAAAGCTGCCATCTGTTGACCAAACAGTGTTGTAAAACGCCAGAAAATATTCTGAGCTGCCCATATTTAGGTACAGCGTACATACGTTTAGAAATGGCCTTACAAAATAATTTCGAGCATGTTTGCAACCCTTTTTTTTATATGAAGTTTTGGCCTTGCAAAAATATTTTCGGCTAGAGCGTACTGTGCTTAATACAAAATATCGATGTCAACTAAACAGCAATGGCAAAGCAAACGTCAATGAATTTTAATGTCAACTTGTTTAAATAGCTGTCAACTTCATCGACAATGCGTTGATAGCTCTTCCGTTGACCAACTGAAAAAGTAGTTGCCAAACATGGTTTTTGGTCAACTAAGTCAAATAATGTAAGCGCAAATAATGCGTTGACCTTGGTTGCCAATAGTTGACTTTCCTGAAATTGACGCTGCGTCAACTAGTCTAAATGCACCTTTAGCCTAAAGTACATAATAGAGTTTGGAGTTCTGTGGCTCAAAGCAGCGGCAGAACGGGAGTACATAGCATGCCATATGTATTTGTGTATATGTATGTTGTTATATGTACATGCAGAAGGCATATAAATTAAGATCCTTCCAGTCCTGCAGTGGCTGAAGATTAGGTTGAGAGGCGACTGTGCCTCTTATTGCTGGCTTCGAGCTCAAACAATAAAACAAATTATTTAACGGCCAAGTGCCGGAGTGAATATTTATTTAAGCGACTTATTGGAAGAGCGCTGAATTCAAAACTGATTTCTTAATACACAGAATATTTCACTTAAGCTAAGCCAAAACTCGCATCACGCCACAATGTCATGGTCGGCAAGCCGACTCAGCAAAATCTTAGGCAATAACGGAAACTCTTGCAGCAAAACAAAAGTGTCCGGTTACCGCCGCTGAACATTGCAGCTATAGCGCGCTGATACAAAGTATGCAGTGTCGCAATTGCGAGGGCTGTTCCTTAACTTATGAAGCACGCGATATCGAGGGTTGATTATAAACTTATGAAATATCCTATATTAAGTGTTATGTGTTTACTTATACATACATTGGAATGCGCTTGGGACCGAACGGTCAAAACGTCATAGTGCTTACGCTGCAGATCTCACGCTGCAGGCCAGTCCACATATAAGTGGCTGATCATATTACTGCACTTGGCGGTAGTTGTATTATGTATACAATGCGCTTGATACTCTAACTTTGAGTTTGAGCATATGACCACTTTACATATTGTATACACTGCAATATGGTGGGCATATGCTTATTTGCATGTAACATGCTACATCTCCCTTTTCTAGAGAAATAACGTTATATTATAATGTAGTTATTTAATATTATACTGTGTAATTATTAAAAATTATATTTAATTTATGTAATGTAATATGTATATATTTCTATTTTATAATAAAAATTGTTTTTTTTTTTATATATACAGTCGAACTTCCCTAACTCGAATCACCATTATCCAAGAAAAAAGTTCGAGTTAGGGAGACTTCGAAGTTAGGGAATTATTTTTTTAAAGTCTCTTAACAGAAACTACAATTTCATTCATTCATAAATACATTTTAAATTGTAAACTTTTCTAGTTATTTTCAACAAAAACAGATTCCAGTTTGTTCAAGACCTGTCAATATCCTCAAAAATTGGTTTTTTTTCGTTATTTTGCTGTGTTCACAAGAAGTTCCCGATTTAAATGACATCATAATTAATTTTTCATTTTTTAAATTAATGATAACTGTTTTCTCTGAGATACCACATTTTTTTAGCCACTTTAATTATTTTGGTCCAGTTTCGAATTTCTTAACAAATAAGTTTAAATATTTCTTAAAGCGATAAACATTTTAATACACGTGCTGGTGTCATGGTAAATAATCTTGCACTGATGCGCTGACAAAGAAGTACCTTACGAACATCTTTCCTATAGCAATTTTGCAAGTCTAAATAATTATTAATGCAATACTCTATCATATTCCATCTCCATATGTTAATATACATCAATATTACATATCCAAACGAACCGGTAACAAAAGCATAAAATAGAAACGAAAGAAAATTCAAACTTTATTGGGGATTTTTCCAAAAAATTCGACTTACAGAAGTTCGGGCCAATATTTTTGTTCGAGTTACGGAGAAATTCGAGTTAGGGAAGTTCGAGTTAGGGAAGCAGAATTGTATGAAATTTGCTCAGTAAACGCTATTGCCACTCGATTTTATTTGAGTTAGAGAAAATTCGGTTTAGGGAAGTTCGAGTTAGGGAAGTTCGACTGTATTTTTGAAATAAAAATTTAAAAAAAAAAAAAAAATTACTGATATATATATATATATTTATTAGGGTGTCCCTTATTTGGTCAAAGTCAATATTTTTAAACGCATACGGGCTAGTTCTGTTCATTAGGTCCTAAAGCACTCAGAAATAAATTTTTACCTCAATCGGAGTATGATAACCCGTGCCGACTTGGATCGGAAAATTTAAAAATTATATGGGACAAAAAAAATTTTTTTTTATTTTTTTAATTTTTTATTTTTTTATTTTGTTTATTAGGTCCTAAAGAACTCAAAACCAAGTTTTCACTTTAATCGGAGTACGATAACCCATTCAAATTTGCATTAAAACATGAAAGAACAGTGCTTTAACACTGATTATACATTTTTCGATGATTTTTCATGTTTCGATGCAAATTTGAATGGGTTATCGTACTCCGATTAAGGTGAAAACTTGGTTTTGAGTTCTTTAGGACCTAATAAACAAAATAAAAAATAAAAATTAAAAAAATAAAAAAAATTTTTTTTCCCATATAATTTTAAATTTTCCGATCCAAGTCGGCACGGGTTTCAACTCCGATTGAGGTAAAATTATTTCTGAGTGCTTTAGGACCTAATGAACGAACTAACCCATGCGTTTAAAAATATTGACTTTTGACAAATAAGGGACACTAATATTTATATATATATTTATATATATATTTATTATATTTTGGATTACTTATTATTTTTTGGATTATTTAATTGGAACGATTTGTTGACTTGAATTGTTGTAGTCTGTCTTTATTTACTTTCTGATTCTTATTTTTCTCATCCTCTATACTAATTACCTCAAATGGGCCTGTATAAATTATGACTGACTTCTTGTATTGTCTCCAGATTGCGTTCATTTAATCGATGAAGGTAAGGGAGACTGAGGATGTCCTGATGGCCTGTGACATTCAACAGAGGGGATGCTCTGATGCCTGGGAACCGGTTCTGAACGTTGTTGCGATTAATGTACCTTGTTCCGTTTATGGTGACCCAATTGTTGAAGACGATTAATTTTGTGCCACGCACTTAGGACTCGGTGCCGGTATCTACGCAGACTGCCGCCGCTGCATCGTTGATGATGACTATTCCGTCATCGACCCATGTGATTGTGTCCAGGCTGCTTGGCTGAATTTCGCAATGGGCTATACCGCCAGCGTGAAGTTCCTTGGCGCATGAGCTGGTCGTTGACCGTTGACAAAATGTCGTTCTTGCAGTTTCTGTGCAGTTCTCCAGCGCGTAGATTTGATCCTGGCATTCGGCGATGATGTTGTTCTCCATTCGCAGTACATGGCTTTTGTGGGCAACCGGGTAGACTGTAATCTTCTTGCAGGTGTGTTTAATTTTTGGAAAAGAGATTATAAAATATATATCATGTTATTGGATTGTAAAACCTTAACGGACGAAACGGACATTAGGTTGGCAATGGGAGTATCTGTGGGCTCTTTAAACCAAACAGATTTTAAGTCTGCGTGGTCAAAGATGTTTGGACTAACAATGTTGGCCTTAGCTAGGGTTATGGCGAGCATTAAGTTCTGCAGCTCCATTGACAACATTCTGTTTCTGGCCAAAAGTGTTTCATATAAGTGGCCGGAATCAAATTAGCTGCCCTTTGCGGCTTTCAAATTTTGGTTAACTGTGAGTGTGAGTTGGTTAATCTGATCCTATACTCTAGTATTTATCTGCACCTGTCTATTGTTTGAGTTTATTAATTGAGCTTCATTAATTCTTATTCTCTCTAAGTCCTTGGCATCGGGAGTGCCTGCAACCGCGTTTAGAACTGAACCCAGAAAGTCTAGACTTCTAGAGATTCTGTGGTGTGTGCCCAGGGCTTCCAGCATGTCTATGAGATGTTCTGCATCCACGTTCAGAAGTTTTTTCATATGCGAATGTGGAAACAGTTCACACAGTTTCGCTGTCTCTTCCACCATGCGCTCATACTCAGATATGTTTGCTGAATGTCGGACGAAAGCGAACTCATCCCATACCAAGACCTGGTCGTCGACGATCGGAATGTACTTAGCGTGTGGGTAGTCGGTGACACGTGCCATCGCCGAACTTATTTAACTTATAAAACTTACCAAGTAACATATATGTTTCGCAGCTTTTGGAATGTGCTGCGTTGGAGGTCAGAGAATTCGACTGGAATTTTTCTTGATCTATGTCTACTGACTGACCAATTTTCACCCTTCAGGGTGTTGTAAGGATGTTGCAAAATCTTTGATAAAGCACCTGTAATAGCTAGCGAGCCCTAGAAACGATCTTACCTCGAAAACTGTCTTGGGTTCCGTTAGCAGTGGAATCCACTGTTTTAGATTCTATCAAAGGCATTTTGTAATATGCCAATTTCTCAGAGGATATTATATTATTTATGTCTGCCGTTTTTCTAATCGTATTGTTCATTCGTTTAAATTAAAAAAATGTATTTTTTTTTTTTATACAGTCGAACTTCCCTAACTCGAATCACCATTATCCAAATAAAAAGTTCGAGTTAGGGAGACTTCGAGTTAGGGAATTTTTTTTTTTAGTGTTTTAAAAGAAACTACAAATGCATTCAATCATAAGTACAATTCAAATTTCAATTTTTTCTGTTATTTTCAACAAAAAGGGATTCCAGTTTGTTCAAGACCTGTTAATATTCTCAAAAATTGGTTTCTTCGTTCTTTTGCTGTATCCAGAATAAGTTCTCTATTCAAATGTCATCATAATTAATATTTCATTTTTTAATATAATGAAAAATGTTTTTGCTGAGATACCACATTTTTTAGCAAGTTTAATTTATTTGGTCTACTTTCAAATTCCTTAACTACTAATAACTAAGTTTGAATATTTCCTTAAACATTTTAGTACACTGATGCGCTGACAAAGAAGTACATTACGAACATCTTTCCTATAGCAATTTCACAAGCTTAAGTAATTTTTGATGCAATATTCAATCATATTTCATCACCATATGCTAATGTAAATCAATATAACATATTCAAACGATCCGGCAACAAAAGTATAAAATAGAAACGAAAAAAAATTCAAGCTTTGTTGGAGATTTTCCCGAAAAATTCGACTTACAGAAGTACGGGCCAATATTTTTGTTCGAGTTAGGGAGAAATTCGAGTTAGGGAAGTTCGAGTTAGGGAGACAGAATTGTATGAAATTTGCTCAGTAAACGCTATTGCCACTCGATTTTGTTCGAGTTAGAGAAAATTCGAGTTAGGGAAGTTCGAGTTAGGGAAGTTCGACTGTATATATATTAGAGTGCATCAAATTGTATGGGCCCGAAAAAATGAAAAAATGGTAACCCATTTTCGTAATCTGTGGTCAATTCTAAGATGTTTTCACGAAGAAACCATAGTTCTAAAATGAACTCCTGGTCCGCACTTTTTGAGTTGAAAATTCATTTTTTTGAAAATTTATATCTTGATTGTTTATGGTCCGATTCTGACAAACTTGGTGTCAATACTCTTGTTAGGACCAGGACTTTTTAAATTCAACAGAAAAAATTACGAAATGTCCTTTAAACATAATTTTCATCCTTGGAACGACGATTTCGCGGTTCGCCTTTATACCAATAAATTAGTCAGAATTAAAGCTATTTTTTGGCAAAAAAAATTTTATTTTCCCTGAACCTGTATTTTTTGTTAACAGAAAATGTAACACATATTTTATTAAAATTGTGTTAAAACTGTATTAAAATAGGTTTTACATTTTCTTTTGATAAAAATTACAGGTTCAAAAAAAAAAATTTTATTTTGTGCCAAAAAATAGTTTTAATTCGGACTAATTTTTTAAGATAGAGACGAATCGCGAAATCACCGTTCCAAAATGAAAATGATGTTTAAGGACATTTCGTCGTTTGGTTCTGTGAAATTTTGAAAGTCCTGGTCCTGACCTAGGGTACTGACACCAAATTTGTCAGGATCGGTCCATAACACCCGAGATATAATTGTTCAAAAAAGTGAATTTTTCAACTCAAAAAGCGCGGACCAGAAATTCATTTTAGAACTATGGTTTACTTGTGAAGTCATCTTGAATTGACCACAATTACGATAATGGGTTACCATTTTGGTGAAAAATCGATGCACTCTAATATATGTACTTACGTACTTGTGTTCGCTAAGTACCAAGAAAAATAAAATAAGAAGACGAGCGCGTTTATTATGTGCGAGTTTATTTATTATTTGTTTTATATGTGCGTGGTTATTTATAATGCGTTTTATATGTGCATGAATATAATGTTTTTTGTAGGTGCAGGATTATTAATAACGCGTCCGAATGAGCTTAAGACAAAATTAAGACTAAATCTATCTTAGAATCTAAGTGAGCAAGAAACCTCAATCATAATGTTTACATTTAGTTTCCTGCAGCTGCATACGTGACCATTGTCGCGAAGTGCTCTTATTGGGAGGAGAAATAATGCTTACCGATGCAATTTTGTGTGTTTAAAACTATGGTCGCGAAGCGTTCCCATAGAAAAGGAAAATTATGCTGTGTATGCAAATTGTTTGTTTATAAATTTTGATCTTTAGATGTATTGGTCGTGAGATTGCTAATGTGCTGAGTTGGCACCGGCTAGCCGCGGCCGCGGCTGTGGCTCTGCTTGGCTTTTGCTATTTGGGTTTGTATGTGTGTCTAGTTGTATAACTATGTTACTATATAAGTAAAGTCTGGGCGCCCTGTGGGCACCCGACTAAGTTACCTAAACATCGTTGATATCCGGGGTATGCTGTTTTAGCTGAAAGTAAGATCCCTATGATGCCAAGTGTAGAAGATTTTTGATTCAAATCATTATAAGTGTTTATTGATAGTTTAATTTAACATTAACGTCTAATCCAAATGCCGGTCCGCAAAGTTCTGTTCTCGCCGGCCAGTTCTGAGTCAAGGGGGAATATCTGCACTGCTAACTTATATATTATATATCAATAATTTTGGTGTATTAAATTGATATTAATATTTTTTTCAATTCAATTCACTGCATATGGCTAGTCTTAAACAATTATTATTTTGAAACTTAATTTTATTTTATTTGTCTTTTAATATTTAAGCAAGTGGTATTTTCTTTATCATGATTTGCCTTTATATTGCCCTTTGGCTATATGTCTTTTCTTTTTATTATTCATTTCCAGGTGAATTTACAATTTTTCCTGCCTATATTTTGTGCAGCCTTCCAACATGTAGTCTGATCGGGCGAGTTCTCGCTCAATTTTTACAATCATTATATATGTTTATATAAACAAAATTTCGTAGTTCGCTCTTTGTAGCGCTGTCGGTCCATTGTCGAAGCTCGTTCAAGTTGCCGGTGCTGGTCCTCGCACAGGCCGGGATGATTGTATGTTGCCCTCTATTGCGCTCTTTGTAGCGCTGTCGGATTGGCAATCTCGCAAGTCAGTGCGCAGCCAATGTTGTAGAATGGACCGTCACAGTCCGCCGGACATTGTCTCTTACATGCTGGGATAGCTGTTTGAATAGGAGGAGTTACTTTCCTGTTTATAGTTTGTATCTGGCGGTAGGTGACGGATGGATTTAGTTTTTTGTTTATTAATTGCACTAGTTGTGCTTCACGAAACGAGCGCTTTTCATGCATGGAAACAGAATCGTTCCATGCTGGCGGGTTATCTTGATCGTTCAAGTCTTTGCTGAGACGGTCAATTTCCGACCTCAGTCTTTGTTTGACACCGCCGCGCTTTTTCTGTTTCTTTGTTTTCTTATCCATCCGCACTCTACTCACTCAGATATTTATTTGTTGTCCACAGCTATCCCTCCATCGCCGCTGTCTTTGTATTTGTTGCCAGAATTGTAGTAAATGTCATCTGCTGTTGCTGTTGTTATTGTTGTTGTATTGTAGTGTAAAGCTGAACAATTTTTTTTTTGGCATTTTAAAGCACTGGTTGCTTGGTTTGGGGAGCACCAAAAACTGCTGGATACGAGTGCGCTGTTGGATAACATTTTTTTTTCGGAGACTGGCGTTTTCTGCGCACTCAACAGACAAAATCCAAAAAATAAATCATTGTATTGGCATGTACTAAAAATCTCTAACAACCTTAAAAGCACTAAAAAGCTATTGTCAGGTTTCCAGAAGCCAGAAAACGTGTTATCAATTGAACAAATTTTGAAGTTAAACTAAAAATAAAGTAGCATAAAATACACTTTAAATTAATATTTCTTTTAACAAATATACCAATAACTAATAATTTTGTTGATATTTAAAATTAATTTATACCAATCGATTTTTGTGTCTCCGCAAATATGCCAGACATCTTTTATATGTGTATTTTCATGAATTGTACTACAGCTCAATTCATCCTCAATAATAAAGGAATTTGAAGCTTTTCTTTCGTTTGATGTGATGTAATACAACTCTGGACGGACTTAGCAAGCTAAAAATTGTTTAGCTCACTCTATTATTGTGGGGGCGACAATGCCCCCTGCTTCCTTGCCTACGGCCTTGAAAGTGAATACAACCTACCACCACTAACTTTTTTCAGCTATTTGTAACCTACATACATATGTACATAGTATGTTTCTAAAAATAGAGCTGAATTCAGGGCACGTGTTCAGTCATTTTCATCATTTTGAGCTGATAACCTGCGATGATAAACTTTAAAGTAGCTAAATAGTGACCAAATCAGTTAAGCAAAGGACGTATTTTGTACACAAAGGTATAAACTTTATTTTAAACATTTAATATTAGTCCTATTTCGTTGCATTTTGAGATTTCAGCTAGGGTTTTAGATAACTTAATTTTGTTTTGATTATTAAGTTTTTTTAGACCAATATGAAGAATATCTTTTTTTACTCTGTGCCCATTGAAAATGGTCAAAAAGGGTATAATGTGTAATTAGTTAGTTTCTTAGTAGTGAAAAGACTTCATGTTTTGTGTTTTAATGTTTATTGATATGAGCAACGTCTGGTAACATTGGTTGGTTATGATCGACTGTGTGTCGTTCAATTGTTTCATTGTACTTAAGTCAAACATTAGAGTTTTGCATATATGTCTCTGTCGCTGAGTACAGCGGCAGAGCGGGAGCATGTAGTGATCGTATGCATATATGTATACACTTATGGCATATACATTGAGTATATACATAACGCAAGACAAAGGAATGGTATGCGGCCGAATATGCATTATTATGAATTAGTTATTGTTATTGATTAACAAGGATAAATATAAGAATTTTTTTTTTTTTTGTGTTTTATAAAATTTTTTTTTTTTTTTAAGTTACAATTGAAAAGTTTGTTGAATATGGTAATATATAATGAATATAAAATATGAATAATTTAATGTTAAAGTGAAATTTTTTTTTTTTTTTTATATGGTGGCCAACCATTCTTTTTGTTCTATTCGTTAAACAATATTAACCTATCCTTATGTACTGTTTGTTTTTAATTCTTATTATTCTTTATAACTATGTTATCGTTAGGTTCTATTCCTCTATGACCTTAAATGGTCCTATATATACCGGATCTAGCTATTGCCCTGTTTCATTTCATAATAGTGCGTTATTTCCTATGTTTTATTCTATATTTTTTACTTTGCTATCATATATTAATTTATTCTTTTGCTTGTTCTGTTCAAGCATTATTCTAGTGTACATTTTACATTTACTACCTAATATTTTGTACGGCTTTATCGGCCGTACGCTACTGGGCTAGTTAGAGCTCAGTTTAACAATTTGTTTTACAATGTTCTTAATTTACATATTTTATAATTTTATAATTAACATAATTTTTTTTTATATATATATATTATATATAGATAAAGTAATGTTGCGCGTTCTCTGAAACGCTGTCGGTAATCCTTGGGCTGCCTTGGAACGGCTAGCGGGACCGGTGCTGGTCCTCGCACAGGCTGATGTTTTTGTTTTTTCCGATGTTGTTGTTGTTGCTTCAGCTGTTGTTTCTTTTGTTGCTGTTGTCGCTGCTGCTGATGTCCGGGGCCTATGAGCTCAGGCGGTGCCGGTGCTGGCCATCGCACAGGCTGTTTTAGTTGTCTTGTTGGATTTTTTTTTTTGTAGTTTTCCTTGAGGCTCCGGCCTATCCACAGGTGTAGTTGCAGTGGATGCTATTTAGAGGCCCGGCGCAGTCCGGCGGGCAGGTCTTCTTTAGCAGTCTTATAGGAGGGTATTAATTCCGCTTAATTCCATCGGCGGCGGAGTGGGCGGATTGCCAACCCCGCGTTAAATTTTCGTTGTCCAGCTGCGGTGAGGTGGGCGGCTTGCACTACTTCACAGTATTCTTCTCTCACTGTAGTCTTCTTTTTTTTTATGGTAGTCGCACTTAACATTTGGAGATCATTGTATCAGTATTGTTGTATCAATGTATTTGCACTTTGCACTTTATTTTGTCCTTAACATGTTTTCAACATGTTCGTGACACTTGTCACGGTCGCCATGTAAGAACTTATTTATAATTCCAATAGAAAACACGTCTGATGCGGTTTAGGTATCTTTATTCAATGTCTTTTCATAATTCTTAAAAGTAAACTTAGCCTAAAGCTGCGCCGCTCTTTTACAGAGAGTGGTAGAGCAGCCAAATCTACAATATATATGCTTATATGTGCTACAGTGTGATATTTAATGGTAAGACGGAACAAATAATAAGACGTCAGATTGCATTCGCATCGTATTCGAGATCCTATTACTGCACTCTTACTTTAAGTTGGGCATATGACCACTTGTTATATTGTATACTCTACAATACTGTGGGCATATGCTCATTTGGCATACAACATACTACAACAGAGAGAGAGTGAGTTATGCACATATACATATATCAAGAGCGGTCAAAGCGTGAGAACGCTGACGCGGCTCTAATTGTGCCCGCTGCATTCAAGTGCGATCAAATTACATTTGGCCTTGGAATGTGTTGGGTGCTTTGCTTAACGACAAAGTGCCGTTGTTTTGATTACATATGTATTGCAACTTATGTGTTGCTATTTGCGATAATTGTCTGTCTATATACATATATGCGCATACTACACTAGCTCTTTTATATGCTATTTCTAATCTATACTTTGATTCTTTAGCATAATCTTCTGCATTATATATGTAAAGGTTCAATGTGTTCATTAACACTATTAAATGCCTTATTAATGTTTGGATTTTTGATAAAAATAAGTTCGTATGGGCAGTAGTTGTGCGTTGTGGATGGTGTTGTATTAAAACAATAAACAAAATATTGTAGCCAAGTATCCCAGTCAGTTTTATCAACTGATATATAGAAACGAATGAATTCGTTGAATGTTCTATGGCTTCGCTCTACTGTACCCAAGGTCTGGTGGTGGTGTGCTGTTGAAGCTATGTTTTTTATACCGAGGTGTTTACATAAATCTTCTATAACTGAGTTCTTATATTCTGTTCCCATGTCCGTAATGAACGTCTTCATTGGGCCATATTTCAGAATAAAATCTTCAAAAATAGCTTTTGCTACCGTTTTTGCACTTTTGTTGGGTATAGGTATGGCAACAAGGTATTTTGTTAAATCGCATATCAGTAACTGCGTATTCCTCACCTTGCTCTGATTTTGGTAGTGGACCGATCGTGTCGTGTTATTATAATTAAAGTCAATTTAGGCATTTGCAGATTTGCAGCCCTTATTGCGTTACTTCGCACCAGTGCGAAATTGTTGTTCAATGTTTTTTAGATTGTTGCGGTGTTCATCCTTCTCCTGGGGCGTGGTCGTTGTTTCCATCAGATCCTTGATTAGTCTTCTTTGTTGGAGGAGTTTAATCCTCTTTCCGCTTCGTTTTCTTTTTACTTCCTTCGGCTTCTGTTGACGTGCCCGGTACTCAGCTATTGTGAGTGGGCGTGGTCCCGCGTTGGGATACACCTCTAGAGCTTCTTCTAGAGTAGCTGCGTTCCTTTGCTCAATAGGAGCAGCCTCTTCCTGTCCAACGTCGCTCATTAATTTCCCACGTTGGAGAAAGTAGCGGTCTGCCTCTCGCCCTTTCGTTATCTGCTGCTGCTGTCCTGGGCCTATAGACTCAGGTGGTGCCGGTGCTGGTCATCGCACAGGCTCTGGTTATCGTCTGCTTCGTTGTTTTTTTAATTGTGTTTTTTTTTTTTATTTTCATAAAAAAAACAATTTGTTGTTTTTTTTTTTAATTTTCATTTTGTGTTTTCATTTAACAATATAACATGTTAATTTTTCATTTGGTGTTTTTTATTTTTTTTATATAAGGACCCCTGTCACGGTCGCCATGTAACTACCGTTGTAGCGGGTTGTGATTAAGTTAGACACAATGTTTTAGCTTGTGGAACTTCTGTTCCGTTTCGTTCTTTATTATTAATTGATTCTTAGGTTTAATACATTTTTGGGTTTAGCCTAAAGCCGCGTAGCTGCGCTGTCGGTGACGCCGGCTGTCCTATGTATTTACTTATATATATTGAGATAATTGCATGTGCAAATTAAGATCCTTCCAGTCCTGTAGTGGCTGAAGATTAGGTTGAGAGGCGACTGTGCCTCTTATTGCTGGCCTCGGGCTCAGACAATAAAACAAATTATTTAACGGCCAAGTGCCGGAGTGAATATTTATTTAAGCGACTTATTGGAAGAGCGCTGAATTCAAAACTGATTTCTTAATACACAGAATATTTCACTTAAGCTAAGCCAAAACTCGCATCACGCCACAGTGTCATGGTCGGCAAGCCGACTCAGCAAAATCTTAGGCAATAACGGAAACTCTTGCAGCAAAAAAAAAGTGTCCGGTTACCGCCGCTGACCATTGCAGCTATAGCGCGTGTATGCAGTGTCGCAATTGCGAGGGCTGTTCCTTAACTCATGAAGCACGCGATAGCGAGGGTTGATTATAAACTTATGAAATATCCTATATTAAGTGTTATGTGTTAACTTGCACATCAAGGGGCTTGATCATTTTGCACCGTCGGCATAAATATGCTGACGAGCTACTGACTGCGAGCTTGCAAAGTGTGTCGGGTCAGTGTGCTTTTTTAATGTTTAATATTCTTTCGCGTAGATATATTGCAACTAAGTGTTACACTGTTTACTCGATACATACGCATGCTACAAATGGTATTGTGAAATGTTTGTAACAGGCAGAAGGAAGCATCTCCGACCCTATAAAGTGTATATACTCTTGATCAGCATCAAGAGCCAAGTCGATTGAGCCATGTCAGTCTATATCATATAGCTGCGATAGGAACGATCAGCCGAAAATCAAATTTTAGTACGAAAATCTTTTGTTGTTTGAGACACCTCTGTTATCTGTTTTTGGAGATATCTCAACCAAACTCACGGATTGTGAATATTCTATTGTCTTTTACATTATGATTGAATAGGGCTTAAATCGACAATTAGCCGAAAACTGAATGCGGCATCATCAAACTTTCGGCGTGTTTAACAGCGTGCAAGTACGTATTAGGCTATCGAGTTCCAGGGCAGAAGTTATCTTACAGTCGAGCACACTTTAGATTTCTTTCTTTCACTTTCTTTAGATTTAATATATGGGCATTTCTCCAGAAATGTCAACCAAGCCTAAAAACGAAAAATTGCTCAAAAACTCACATTTTGTGCAATTATGTTCCAAAAATGTGTTCAAGTTATTTATTTAAGCAATATACGCTAGAAGAAATTCAATAGGATGAACATATAGATTCTACATTGGAATAAATTCACTTTTTCCATATTTATGTCCATTTTCTTAAAAATTGATTTCCAAAATGGACCGTTTGTATTTTTTCGATTACACTCAGTAAAATAGTAAGATTGTAACATAAACCATTTTAATACATAGAAATATATTGAAAGTTTAATTTAAACAAGTTTTTCGAGCTGTTTTGATATATTATTTAAAAAAAGAGAGACAGAAACAACAGAAATATTTTGTGGAAAAAAATGTCACGTGCGACATGTCGCATGCGACAGTGACTCAAATTACATTTAAAAAAAAACTACTTGATATTTTTAAATCAAACAAAAAGCATTTTTTAGATAAATAAATACAAAATAAATACAAAATAAATAGCATCAAAATATACGTTCACGTTTTGCCGAAATCAGTGCTAGAACTGGTTGCCGAAAAAACGACTTCTATCTGAGTCGCGTGCGAATGCCTTAGTTTTTTTAAAATATCTTGAAAACGAACAATTTCCCAAAATCCACTTTAGCACCAATTATAGTGCTAATCAATACCTATAAGTTTCTCCTTTTGTTTTAACAAAATAATGTTTTGGTATATGTTTTATTTCACTTTGAATGCGTACTAATGTCGCATTCGACATGGGAGAATTACCCATATGTATTAATGAAGGAGTAAGAATTTATTTGGCATACAGACGTCTTTAGACTCCACGCAAGTCAAATTTATTTCAAGTTTGTGTCACGCCTCCTTCCTTACAAAACCTTCCTCGCAAAAAACCAACTCACCCACGGTTTTTGTGACGAAACACTTCTGATTTATTAAAGCTATAAGCCATTCATATAAATAGCAACAAGGTTTGGCAATGCAAGCGCCTAAAAGTATGTAACGGGTATCTCTTATTTGAGGTGTCAACTGTAGCCTTGCCTGCTTGTTTAGGGTAAATTAGAGTAATCCAAAAGCCTACTTAATAAAATGTGGAGCTCATTATATTCAGTCTGGCTTATACTTTTTGTTATTAAATGTTAATGCTTATTACGGTAGTCGACCCTGGACAGCGTGACAGTTTACACACAGAAATTAAATTGAGGGGGCGGCAGGGATATAAATGTAGCTAACATCGTCCAAGTGTTTTGCTAAGTACTAGTATCATTATCATTACCGCCGTCCTGGTCGAAATGGAGATACATTTGTAATGCACACGGAACAATGGAATCTAAAAGCGAAAGAAAAACAGATACTGAAACCGGTATAAATTAACATTTTAATGAAACGCCTCTTGAGTTAGGCCCCTTCCTTAAGGACTCAACACAGTTTGGATATGCAACCTGTGAAGCTAAAATTCGTTTAAGTAGTATGCTTCAATGGTCATGCGGTAATTTTCCATATAATAAGTAATATATTATAATTTAGCTTTACATTATAAAAAAAAAACAAATCACTTTTTTATTTTCATATGTACATTTATATACACATATATATACATATAGTATGTATGTTTTTACGGGAATAATCATTTTTCCTACTGTTAGTTATGTAAGTTAAATAGAGACTATTTTGTTTTAGACTATGTTTTAGTATTTTCTTTTTATAATTCTTTATTATAATTTGATTGGTTAATGAACACCCGTTAGGGCCGTTTGATAATTTTATACGTTTTATTTATTATTGGCTGACACCCGTGACGGCCGTCAGATTTCTCTCAGTGTGAGCTTGAGCGTAATGAGTTAAGAACTAAATTATATCTAGCTTAAAGTAATCCCACGAAGCCTCGATGTGCCGGCTGCGTTCCCAGCAGAATGTCTCGTCAGCGCCTCGTGCCCGTCTGTTGCCGGTCACAACCAGCGCACATGCAGGGTATCCGATTTCGCTGCTTCCAAGAGTCCGTTGCAATGTCCGGCTGATCGCAACGTCAGCGCCTCGCGACAGCTTTCCGATGGTCACTTATTGCGCGAGTTATAAGTTGGGTTGAAGATAGGTATTTGATGTCCACGGCAGGTGTATCACTTGGTGGGTTTGGGTTGGAATATTTATGTGTATATGTATTTGGCCACTGTGTGGCGAGAATTAAATGATTTAATGAAACACGTCCGCTTTGTCTTTGATGGAAACTTCGAATAAATATATTCTCAAGTGCTGATATTACTTATAGTTAGAGTTACAATACAAAAAGTTTAGGGATAAAGTCCCTAAGCTAATATGTTGCGGAGTATGGGAGAGTTGCTGCTAGCGTGAATCTGCTGATGGTGCATTCCAACGTCGTGGGCGGTGTTGAGTTTCGAAACGTCGCGACGCTCGTTCCATTTGTAGTGCTGAGTCGGGGATTTGTTATAATGTAGCGCAACGTACTCAGAGACGTTGCACTTTAGTTGGTTTAGGAGGCGGGGTAACGGCGGGTACCAGCATGGTAACTCGCGCGTGTAACCAACGGGTACTTCTGGCCGTTCAGCTGCAAGTATTTGCTGACCGACGCACATTCCACATCCGGTCTTGGGCTGCCGTTGGTTGCAGCTTTGTTGCTCTGTTAACTTGTATAAGATGTTGGTTGCATGCCTAAATTTCTTCTGCAATGTTTTGTTAAGTTAAAAGATTTCGGTAGCAATAAAAGACGTCTTATTATATTCAAGCATTGGTGGAGAGTGTTCTCTCGGTTTTATTCAATTTTATATTTGGCTTATTACATACAATATTCTAAGTTAACTCTGCCGCTAAGCGCGTCGTCAGAGAGAGAGAGAGTTGCAGTACATATGTATGTGCCTGTTTAGTTATGTATATATACATATATATTAGGGTGTCCCTTATTTGGTCAAAGTCAATATTTTAAAACGCATACGGGCTAGTTCTGTTCATTAGGTCCTAAAGCACTCAGAAATAAATTTTTACCTCAATCGGAGTATGATAACCCGTGCCGACTTGGATCGGAAAATTTAAAGATTATATGGGACAAAAACAATTTTTTTTTTTTTTAATTTTTTTTTTTTATTTTGTTTATTAGGTCCTAAAGAACTCAAAACCAAGTTTTCACCTTAATCGGAGTACGAGAACCCATTCAAATTTGCATCGAAACATGAAAAATCATCGAAAAATGTATAATCAGTGTTAAAATACTGTTTTTTCATGTTTCGATGCAAATTTGAATGGGTTCTCGTACTCCGATTAAGGTGAAAACTTGGTTTTGAGTTCTTTAGGACCTAATAAACAAAATAAAAAAATAAAAAATTAAAAAAAAAAAAAATTTTTTTGTCCCATATAATCTTTAAATTTTCCGATCCAAGTCGGCACGGGTTATCATACTCCGATTGAGGTAAAAATTTATTTCTGAGTGCTTTAGGACCTAATGAACAGAACTAGCCCGTATGCGTTTAAAAATATTGACTTTGACCAAATAAGGGACACCCTAATATATATGTACAGATGGTACATACTCAAGAAGTGCTTGCGCAAGCGATCTCACGCTGCGGTCAGTCCGCATAAGTGACGGATCCTATTATTGCACTTATGGATATTTATGATTGTGTAAACATAGCAACAAAGTGTCGTTATGTTATGAGTTGTTACTCTTACTTTTAAGTTGGGCATATGACCACTTGTTATACTGTATACTCTACAATTCTGCGGGCATATGCTCATTTGGCATACAACATACTACAAGATATTTTGAATTTTGCCCATTATGCGTTCGAATGTGATGATTCCGTTGTCGTCTCTTATAATTTCGAGCTCCTTGGTGTTATTGATGTTGATTTCTTTCAGCATTTGTAGTGAAAGAACTTCTTCTACCTTGCTCTCTCGTGCTTGAAGTTGTAGCACTGGGGGTGCAGCCTCGGCATACATCATCTTGGTCTCGTTCGCTGTGATGATTGTGGAGTTCTGGGTTTGGATGAGAATTGAATGAAGTATGCCACAATATCTTGGGGTACCAACTTCTCCTGTATAGGCCTCAATAAGGCGGTTAACGCTCTTTTTCCATGAGCTGAGCTCCACCGGATACCCGGATAATTCTCTTAGGCATTTTACTACATCTGGGACTTTATCAAGTCCTCCTTAGTTTGCACGATATTCTGCATTTATGCCTTGATCTGTTGCGTTGCTAAAATCCTGTTCTGGGTTATTTATAGCTTGCACTATTGTCGGGACCCGTTGTGCTATTGATTGTCCTACAAGTTCGGTTGATTTCTGTTCTGCTGGTGCTCTAACTGTCTTTGTGCTTGACCTTGTTGCAGTGGTTCGTTAGCTAAATTGTCTTGGTTTAAAAGGGGGATCCTATTAAACTATTATGATTGGCCATACATTTTCGGGGTACGAAAAATATTTTATTTTGCTAAAAAATGTTGTTAATTATTTAATATGAAATATGAAAGAAATTAAAATTAATATGTGGTGAAAACCAGTAGCTGGTTTCTTGCATCTACCCTGGAGAGTCCCTATTTTGGAAATTGCAAGATTGGAAATTGTTATACCACCCTTGGAGTTATAATGTTTACATAGTTATCTTTTTGCATTTGTTTTGACAAATTTTAGCTTTGTTATTGGCAAGTTTAATATTTTTTTTCTTTTTGTGTGTAACTTAGTTTTGATTTTGTTCGTTTAAGAAACTTTAACACTAGCTTACATAATATTGATTGCTATGGCTACTCCTCCCGAATGTCCAGATTTCATCCTTTTTGATATCTCTACTGGTGATCTTGCGACCAGTTCACGATGAGGATGTTTTGCGTACGGCTCGTACAGAACATTAGTCCACCGATGAGCAGTAATCAGTTAAGATCCACTGCTGTGCTACTGGAACACTTAAGTTCTTGTCAGCTTGTCAAGTATTGACAATGTAATAATATGATATTTTTTATTTATTATTTTTTTGACCGCACAGTGTATTATGAATAACTGAATTGAAGCTTTAATTGGCGGAATTTGAATAACGTTTACTTGACAAAATCATTTGTCTTTTGCCATTTGCAGCCGCATCGGTGGCTGTCTCTTCCTGGACATTGGTAGCTATATCCTGCGAGCGCTACTATGCCATCTGCCATCCGCTGAGATCTCGCACCTGGCAGACCATTAATCATGCCAACAAGATTATCGCATTCATTTGGTTGGGCAGTCTTTTCTGCATGACACCGATTGCGGTCTTCAGCCAGCTGATGCCTACAAGTCGTCAAGGTAATTTGATTCAAATTGAATTAAGATCCATGAGCAGCTTTGATTTATTTGCAGGACTTCGCAAGTGCCGAGAACAGTGGCCAGCCGGCTCCATGGGCTACGAGCTATCGTATAACATCTTTTTGGTATTGACCCTGCTTGTTCTGCCACTGCTGGCCCTTATCTTTGCTTATCTGTTCATCACACGTACTCTTTACGTGAGCATGCGCAACGAGCGAGACATGAATTTTGGCAACAGCAGCCCCGACATCGGCGTCACCAGCAGCAGCAGCAACAATAGAAGCTTCAATAAATCGCGTCGACCCTATTTCAATTCAAATCAAGCTCAGCGTGACTCAGAGAACATGGAAATTGATGGTGCCTCCCAATTGGATTTTCTTCAACAGCAACAGTTTGGAGCACCCCAATACTATTATGGTAAGTTTGTGTGGCATTCAACATCCCTTATTTTTATTTATCGATAGAGTATGTAATATCCGGATGGCCACTTACTTCAGCTTTAAGCCAGGCATGTCCACAAAAACTGTTACTTATCCAAACAAATTATGAATACCATAGATATCTATCAAGCTTTATTATGAATAACATTTTGTTCCTTGAGCTTTCTCAAAAACAAAACACACACTAGTTGTGCATTTGTTATTGATTTATGCATGCGGATAACTATATGTACATCATGCTAAAATTGCAATTTTTGTGGGCAAATAATTTGGTTGAAAGCAACATCGTTTGCAAAGCAACATCGCACAGTGGGGCTTTTTCTCATTTTACCTTGCAAAAATCGTAACTTTTGAGCCAAATGAGGTAATCGAATAATTTAAATGGCATATGATAGATAACTCTTCAACCTATAAGACAAGTCTTCAAGAAAAGGCCACGAACGATTTTTCGATATCCATAAAACCACATTTGGGGACGCCGAAGTAGAATAAGATGAGATGTAGAGGTAATGCAATATCTGCTTTTGATTTTGATTTTATGATTCTTGTCTGTGCTAGCTTAGTGAATTTGTCTATTGCTGTCAAAGCTAATTTTTTTTCGGTAGGGAATATGTCAATGTTTATTGTGTTGCCCTGGATATTCTGAAATTGGTGTTTTATGGATTTCTGGATTTATGGGATGTCTATAATATTTTTCTTCTTTACATACTCTACATTGTTTTACGAGTGTTGCTATTTGTTGCTTCGTTTTGGGAAATTACAATTAGGGTGTTCATTTTACCCTAGCAGCGTTGCAGATTGAAAACGTTGCAAGCTTTCTGCGAGAACAGCACTTTACGTGCAACGCGTTGAACATATTAAAAAAAATGTAAACAAAAAACAGCACATTGTGGTTATGTGCAAGGCTTTCCACATAAAGCGCTGTTCCCGTAGCAAGCTTGCAACGTTTTCAATCTGCAACGCTGCTAGGGTAAAATGAACACCCTAAATATTAGTTTTCGGAAATTTTAATTTTGTTTTCCTCTGCGTTTCGGTGAGCTCTATTATGTGCTTGTAGAATTTTTTCGGTTTGATCAGTTTCAATTGTCAAGTCTTCAACTTTTCGTTGCGTAAACCTAGCTTTTCTTTGTGAATGAATGTTTGGTTTTTGAATGCCTTCATAGGTACTTCAATACTGGGACTAAGATTTTGTAATGAGCTACTGTTCCAGGCGCTTTTGCGGCTTCTGCTGCCTTGCCCTGTACTCAGCTATTGTGAGTGGGCGTGGTCCATCGTTGGGATACACCTCTAAAGCCTCTTGTAGGCTAGGTGCATCCCTTTGCTCAACAGGAGCAGCTTCTTGCAGTCCAACGCTGCTCATGTATTGTTACTTTCTTCCAACGTTGGTGTAAGGGGCCGACTGCCTCTCACACTTTCATTGAGCTGCTGCTTCTGATGTCCGGGGCCTATGGGCTCAGGCGGTGCCGGTGCTGGTCATCGCTGAAATAGGTAAATACCCATTTATTTATATCAAACATTAAGCGGTTTAGCACATCTTGTTTCATGTCGGTCTCTTTATTAATTGTTAATTGTTAATTGTTAAGTTACATGGCTGATGCAGCTACTCCTCATGATGGTCCGGATGTCTCCTGTTCGCTGTCTACTTGGGATCCTGCGACGCACACTCAGTTGAGGTTGTTGAGGGATCTTGCCTTGCAAAACGTGTAGGCTGCCGATGAGCCGATAAAAATTAGTTTACCGACCAAGTTCACTTCGATATTCAAAATTAATTGAATAGAGTCACTTCGATATCACGAACTTATGTTAGGCCAACGTAGCCAGTATAATTATACCCGTTACTTAAAAAATAATTAATTTTACCCGTTACCCGTAACAAGATGGAAAAAATAGAAAGGTGGTAATGGCTGACTAAAGCTTTCAAGCAGTGTATGTGCCTAAAAGCATGCAATAAAAAATATTTTGAATTTGAAAAAAAATTGTAACGAGTATCCTATAGTCGGGAGCTCGACTATAGCCTTTCCCACTTGTTTTGTCTTATACTTCTCACGAACTTAATCTTTCGAATACTACGCTGGTCCCTGCTCGGGCGCCACTTAATAAAAACTATTTAAATCCAATATTGTTACTGACCGGACTCAAACATTCTATCCCTAAGCTAGCTGTGGGTTTTTGGCTGCGACGTCGGCGTCTGCGCCAGAGCGATCGGTCGCTGAGCTTTTGGTTCCCATGACTTGAAAAGCTGCGTTTGCAAAATCTGCGTTAATTGGTTATTTGCGGATGTTTCTATTTGGGAGTTCTGGAGAGTTGGTTTACTTAGTTTCTTGACTCCCGTTGCGACATTGTCTGAAGTGTTTATATTTAGATCGGCCACTGTGGAAATTGTGCAACAACATTGACCGCCTGTAGCTGTGGGGATTGATCTCGACTACATGAACTTTTCCGGCTGAAAACGGTGTATATTTTGTTCACCACATGCCATCAAATCTCATTGGCATGCCGACGCGTCGGGACGCTGGCAGAATTATTACAAAACTAAGAGCAAAACGTCAAAAAATAACAACGGCAAGGAAACCGTAGGGACTGTCAAAGAAAGTTAATTCTAGAACTAGAGGGTGTCGTCAGCCGTTTTCATTTATGTTGAGGTTCCAAATCCGATTCATTTCTGAAATCTGGCAGAGTAAGCAATAGGAACTATTTTTTGGCCTTGACGTGCAAAGGGATTTTCTTTCTTTGGGAATCTCGTCGCTCTATGCATTCCTTTCCTTTCACACCTTTTCTCACAATATCATTTCCTTCACACACACAGTTGTCCTGAGTTACCTCGAATCGTTTTGAACAAACACACAGAAATTGCTTATTAGCATAAACATTTTCTTATTTAAAAGCTTTTGAATGCAAATGCCCAACACGAATACAAATTACACTACACAGCTAGATTATTTTTTACTAAGTTTATTTCTTTTTATAGATATTCGGTCCCAGATGAAACTAATCGATTTATATATTTGTCTACGGTAAGACTTTATTAATTTTGTTTAATCATTTGTTTAGAGGTGAGCTGATATTTTTAATCATTACTTCAAAATGTAACACACGATGTTGCGTTTCACTGAAAGTAACTAAATATATAAGGTTATTTTTGAAAAAATTATGAATGATGTTTTTTGGAGTTAAGTCTAAGATTCTTAGACTTTAAAGTCTGAAATGCCTTTAAAATCAAGCATTTCGTACTGAAAACGCCACAATTAAAGCTTAGTTTCCTACTAGCAGCCTGTTTGCACTGGTTGCATCACAGACTTTTCCGCTAAGTCGAAGGTGCGGATAGGAAAAGAGAGATGCGGAGAAAGTTCTGGAAGTCCAACTGCATCTTGACGAGTTAAACAGAAAAAAATGAATGCGGCATTCTTTTGTATACATGACAATCCTCCATTTCCAGCATGATAAGCATATTGACAAAGGCAGCGTAATTGCCGAATGCCAAACGCGCTATACATCACAAGGAGTACATTTTGTAAAAATTTAATTTTGTTACCCAGTGCTATTACAAAAAACAGTCTTAAAGGACACACACATTAAGGCGGCTTAAAGTTGTGAAACAGAAAAAATGCGTATTATATATGGCACACACACTTAGACTCCATTTTGGGTTGTGTACAGTTCCAGATAAATGTTGTTTGGAGTCCTTCAGAAGGTGACTATTCTGTTACAGCCCTTATACAATTCGCAATGCCATTCAAAGCGAAAGGGTCAAATTAAATAACGTAAATTATGCGGGGGTCGAGCATTAAAAAGCTCGTTAAAGTCCGTCATCTCGTTTATCGTCCCTAGTATAATTTGGTGAGGTTTGTTTAAAATTTAAACTTTAAATGATGACACATTTTAATATGCCTAACTGTGGGTCAGGCAAACTTGTGTTGGCTTCTAAAATACAAATTGAAATCCTTTGGGATGGGTGTAAACATGATTTACATAGCTCGTGTTATCGAGAATTGAATTAAAACTAATTAAAATACAATTTACAGTAGCAGCGCAGTTGCACCTGAACACGTCGGCTCTAAGCTCACGTCAAAGAAAAAGGAAAATTAGGTTTGTGCTGACATTGATTCCCACGAGAAGTGTCGCACCGGTAGCGACAGCTTTTTTCGATCCCTCGCTCTCTAGGTTCACTTGCGCAATCATATGCGCGTATTTTAATTTTAGAAAATTTTATTTTATGTTAAAATACATATTAAATGAACAAACAAGCGAAGAAGGCGACTGTGAGTTGCCCGTTACACAATTAAGATATACAGTCGAACTTCCCTAACTCGAATCACCATTATCTGAGAATAAAGTTCGAGTTAGGGAGACTTCGAGTTAGGGAAGCAGAATTGTATGAAATTTGCTCGCTATCGCCACTCGATTTTTTCCGAGTTAGAGAAAATTCGAGTTAGGGAAGTTCGAGTTAGGGAAGTTCGACTGTATATTAATTTTTAATTTGCTTTTACTGAATAATTACTGAATAATTCTAGGTGTCTTAGGGTACATTATTCAGTGTCAAACATAAAATATTAGTTTTTTTGATACGGCATATTAAACTTTGCAATTTTAGGATCTCTCTCGAAAAAACGTAGTATGTATGCATTAGTTTCAAGTATGCAACAAAATTTTATATATTTAGCTCTGATAATATGCAAAAGGAAGCCTTGATAATCACGAATAATGCTGGGCCTTAAAACACTAAAATTATAACAGTTTGGTTGGAAGTGAATCCTCGCTAGGAGCACGTTTCATGAGTGAGCGTATGTACATACTTGTCCAGTTCTATCCGCTTAATTTAACACAAATACAGGTAAGAAATCTAAAAAATGTCTTTCAATTATGTACTTTCACCTGTCACCAGCCGGAATAAGGAGTTTTATTTAATACATGGTTAACAATATAAGCTTCACAATATTAGATATATGGTAAATTTATCATATATGTAAGTTGTCTACACGCGATTATCTGAGGGACTTTAAACAAGTAATGTCAAAAGCCTGTGTAATTATTCTGTATGACGACTATGAAACCGCAGCCAAATGCCTCGCTGGCTGGCCGTGAGAAATGTGACATTTGATTTCTCTACAGGCTGGCCTTTGTCTGGCAACCCAACATAGTAGTCTTGGAGAAGTGACACCAGTGCCGCCTTAGTCTGAGCCAGCCCGAACCGTATGCCGGGGCACATACGTGGTCCAGCACCGAAGCCCAGGAAACGGCACCCAGACTGGGATTTCTGCATGAAACGCTCAGGTTGAAAGCTTAGGGGCAGCTTATAAAGCATAGGATCACTGAAGGAATAAGTGGTTGAATGTTTGAAGAAGTCATTGACTTGCTTAGCGAACAGGACTTACAGATGTATGGCCTGAACAGGCACTACTATCACCATATCCTTAGGCACACGAAGTCGCGCGCCATTTGCTCCATTCTCCTTACGCTGCGCTGGCAACGTAAAGGACTTGGTGCAGCGCTTCAGCAAAGCAGGCATGACTGGATGGAGACGCAATGTCTCATACAGCGAGGCCTCTGCATATTGCAATGCATCCAGCGCCTCTGATTTTAGCAGGTGGCCGTCATTGTTTCGAGCTACTGCATCTATTTCTGCATGCAATCGCTGCTGGACAGATGGGTTCAGTGCCAATTCATAGAGAGTAAACGCCAGCAGCGTGGCAGAGGTCTCGTAGCCCTCTAACAACAATGTAGTAGAATGTCCCTCAATATCACAGTCATGCTTGTCTCTGAGCCAATTTAAAAAAGTATTTCCCTCACACCTGCTGGCCACTTGACGTCGAATCCATTTTTGAACTGTAAGTGGAACATATCTGCAATATCATCGAGAAGCAATTATTATGTATTAATTTCTGGAGTATTCAAAATTTGCATCTCCAGATAGGAAATATACTAGGGTATCAGCATTGTGCAATTCATTTTGCAGCGCTAATGGAAAAGTAGACTTACGAATACTTGGAAAAATGTATTTGATATGTAACAAATATAACCCACCGATGACCCAGAAGCCAGACGAGACGAGGCGAATGCAACAGTGCAATGGTGTCCGTCAAGCTCCAGCTGCCGGGCTGGAATAGAGGGCCCAGCAATGCCAGCCATTCACTATTGCCTGGACTGTCGCCAAAGTTGAGAGACTGTGCATCCAGGCCGAAAACAGCAGAGGCTATCACCTGTAGCGTGTAGCGCGTTGCCAGATCTTTAGCCTCAACGGGTTGCGAGTCAATCAACTGTTGAGCCACAAATTTTTGCAATTGTTGACAGGCAGCTGTAATATGCGGCAGCGTCTGTCGTAACCGAAGAGGTGTGAAAAGCGGTACAAGCTCTCCACGCCTTTTCCTCCACTGATCACCACAAGCTATAAACGGATTTTGGGCTGCCAATACGTCCCGCTTAACATCTACGTACATAGCATTGTCCGCACAATGTTGAAAGCTTTCACCAATGAGCACCTCTTGCAGCAGCTGTTGATCGTGCAGCAGAATGGCAGGTTCATTAAACAGTCGAAAAATCCCCACATAACTCAAAGTCGGATCCTCACTGTGCATTAAATGAAATTCTCACTTATATGGCTGCATTTATCATAGCTTCAGAGCTCACTTGTACATTCGGGAGTAAACGTCGCCATAGGATCGCAAGCCCAGTGCAAACTGCAGCATATTACCCACCAGAGGCCAGCCATAGGGTCCGACGATGCCCCTACGCCACCAGAAAGTCCCTTGCCAGGCCAGCCAAGAACTTAACACAAGCAGCAGGATTATAGGCCAGACGAGCAGTAGCATTGTCTCCGTCAATATTCAACTTGCAACTGTCTCTACTGACCCTTACTTGTCGTGCTCGTAGCAGTGTCGTGGATGACTTTAATTGCGGCTCATTACTCGCACGCCAGCTCTTAATCACGGCTGTCACTGCAATATGCTGATACTTAAACGCTTTCAATGTTGCATTCTGTTGGCATCACGCACAACAGCAGCAATACTTTTTTTTTACGTATATCAATATGCAGGTTCTCTATTAATATTAATCCATTAGAAAGCATGCAAGCCCTTAGCCTCGGATTAAGATTCATTGTTATGAAAATAAAGTTGCTGCAAAAAATAATAAAAAAGAGATAATTTACTAATAAGTTCTATCTTATAATCAGCATGATGGATTTTTTCGATTTTCTGTGGCCGAAAAAGGCATTGCAAAAACATAAAACAGACTTAATCTTGATCATGTTCGCTTTTGCAATCCCAGAAATCTTAATAGCATATTCTGGGACAATTTTAAGTAAGACTTAACGTTTGACAAATTCAAGTCTGTAAAATATCGAAACATTTGAGGCTTAGTACACTGCTGGTAAATAAATTGTTTTAATAAAAGTTATTTATTCTAAATTTTACAACTAAATTTTAATTTAATTTTGTGTAAATATTTGACTTATTAGAAAAAAAGTAATGAGTACTGCCTCCTTTGTTGATCGGAAATACTCGTAAGGCCTCATCCCAAAACTTAAGCTACGTGTATTTCAACAGTTTGATGCAAACAGACAAACACGAGGAAGACCATTTAGAATTCATAATTTAATTTATTTGTTCGGATTTTGATATTCGAGATGTTATTTGATGAGTATTTTCGATAAATATAAAAAAAAATTTAAAAAATGCACCAACATGGTCAAAGAGCCTCATCCGTTGCAACCATTTAAATTTTGCCCCACCTGATTAAACCTGTTTATCTCCCAAGTCATGAGACTTTTGATTGATAAAAACATACCTTTTGATCGGTATGTAGCTCGATCTAAACGAATAGTCGCAGCAAATTCTATTCTTCCTGTATATAATGCTAGTTGACAAATTCAATGAGAAAATTGTGAGTTAAGCCCATATCTGCTTATTGCAGCATCGCCCTAAAAGTATGCACCAGAATCTTGTTTTGGTGCAATTTGAGATTTCACAGGAAGATAATCCGAGAACGATACATGTTATTGTGGTCTATTTTATTTGCATTGCACATATGTTATCAATTGAAAATGGGCCTGCCAAAAGTGGAAGCGACTTTTTTTAAATTTCAGAATATCCAATTTTTTTTTGCGCCACTTCGATAGCCTAATACTTACTTACATACTTGCACGTTCATACACAACTTTAAAAATTTGTATTACCAATTAGACTTATTTTTTGATTTTTAAATAAAAATGTTCGTTGCTGCAAAGTTTACCCCTGAATCTTTCCGGCTGATGGCTGTGTGTATTTTGTTCACCACATGCCATCACGTCTTACTGTGTTATGTAAAGACTCTGTCTCTATCCTTCTCACTCTCATTCACTCTGTAATTTTTCCCCGGCCTATACCTCCCTCCTTCTCTCCTTCTCTTTTTCTTCCTCACTCATTTTCTCTCTCACTTACACTTGCAGCTGATAACTACTCACATGGCGGCAGTAAACGTCGTTCGTTTGGCTCCTGCGATGGTCGTCGGCATCTTTATTGTATGCGGAGCGCTTCGACAAAGTCACTGCGACACCAGCAGCAGCAAAAGCCACAGTTGATAGGATCTGGAGATTGCTGTGGTCGCGTACAGAGGCTACGTCACCAGCAACAGCAGTTTTACCTCACCGTAACAAATGACGGTGAGCGACGCAAATCTCTGTCCACGCCTAGTTTGCGTATCACTGAGACAACATTACGCAGGTAAGTGGACATGAATGTGGAAGTTGAAATAACACTGAAGCCTTGTACAACGCAGATCCAATGAGAGCAAGAGCTTGGAGAGCAAGAAGCGTGTGGTGAAAATGCTCTTCGTGCTAGTTCTGGAGTTCTTCATCTGTTGGACGCCATTATATGTGATCAATACGATGACTATGTTGATTGGGCCTGTGGTGTATGAGTATGTGGACTATACGGCCATCAGCTTCCTTCAGCTGCTCGCCTACTCATCGAGCTGTTGTAATCCTATCACCTACTGCTTCATGAATGCCAGCTTCCGGCGCGCGTTTGTAGACACTTTCAAGGGCCTGCGAATATCTGAAGGGGGACACTTTCGGTTATGCAGACGCCGATCTAATAACAAGACAAATTTATCGGTGGCTGGCAACTCTATAGTTTTGGCCAATTCTGTAATCTCCAGCCACACCATATTGGAGAGCCCGCGACTCTGAGTCGGCCGGCGTCACCATCACAAGTCGAGGCCGCTGACACGGATGCCTAAAAGAATCGGGGACAATGCCGAAGATAGAACTGGAACTGAGCAATCGGCCAGAAATAATGAAACTATAGGGCAGGGGCAAATGGAAACAAAGTCACTGTAAAGACCATTCAGAAAAAAATTAAGTTTTCCATACTCAAAGAGGGGATATTCAAGTACAAACGATCTCAAAAACTGACTAAGCACTATGGTAAAAAAGTCCGATATTTTGGCATAAATTTACATTTTCTTTGTTCATTATATTAAAGTTTTTTTTGTCTTTTCCATATCTAAATACTCCAAAGCGAAAAAAAACATTATTTATTTAAGATTTTTAGGGAATACCCGTTATATTTGGGGCTCACTCAAAGTCAGCTAATTGAGAGTTGCCATATGAACTGAAAAAGATCGGGAAAAATAATTTTAACTTTCAGAGCGAATTTTGTTTAATTCGAAACATTTAAAAAAAAAGTGAGCATTGCGTAAAGACATGGTTGAATTAAAAAACAAAAGTAACGGAAAATTTCATCTTGAATTTAATTTAAGTTTATTAACAAAATTATACTTTTTGATTTCTAAATTCTAATTGAGTCTCACTAGGATTCATGCCAAATTTCAAGTTTCTTGCTTTATAAGTACAAGTATAGAGTTTATACAAAATTTGGAATTTCAAAACTGAGTGCAAAAATATTATTTGAGTTCGCTTTTTGCAATCCTGGTAATCTTATTTAAGAGATTTTTCTGCAATACTTTAAGTACGTTTCGGAATTAGTTTAAGTCTAAAAAATATCAAAAATACTAGTTATACAAAAATCTTGAACTTTTACTAAGGCGTTCTTGTTTTTAGTATAAAACATTCTCATATTAAAGCTCATTTCAAATTTAAAACAGAGTTAAATAATGCTTGGTATACAGCTGTTTAAAAAGATCCTAGCTGGGTGTCAGTTTTGAGCGGCTAGAACCAGTTGGGAACTCTAAGGCGCAAGATTGACAAAAAAGATCCTAAACAAATACCAAAGCTTCTTTGTTTCTATTTCATGTTTCATTTCTTGAAGCTACTAGATTAAGTACACAGCAATCTTAAATATAAAGAACAAATGTTAATAATGAAAAAACAATGTTGTTTTTGGAGGAATTTCAAAGACACTTACAGGGTATATGTTGTTATATGTATTTAAATTCTTCCGACTTAGTTAAGTTATATTCGAACTATAATATAATGACAATGAACGGTCATAAGGAATTTTAAATTAAAGATATTACACAGAAAGCTTGAAATATTGTGTACGAAACAATGTAATTTCAAGTACGGATAAACTTAATTTTAGGATTCTTCAAGTAAACTGGTGATTGGTATGAAAATACTTGTAATATACTCCTATAATAAGTAGGGTTGAGTAAACTGCATAGGTAGAAATACGAATATAACCAAGGCTGCAATCCGCAAAAAGATCGGAATTGCTCGATTTATCACTGCGGACGGCAGTCCGCGCTAGCTTAAACCCACAGACAGGCCCAGATATTTGTCATTTAATTGGCGTTGACAATAGTAGTGCTAATGAAAATTTCATTTCAGTAGCAATGAAATAAGTAGTGCTAGTGACTTTTTTTTTAAAAAATATGATTTAAAACTAAAAATTATTTAAAATGTTCTTTGCAATTTAATAATTATAACGAAAACTTATTATATTAGCAAGAACTTAATTTAAATAACAGCTAAAAATTGTAAAAAAAAAAGACAAAAATAATTTGGATAGAATTTGAAAAACGAAAAATCCATTTAATTGTTTCTTGTTTTTCGAAGTTAGTTAAACACAGTTATAGTTCACATATCACCAGTCGTGCAAGACTAGTATGATTCGTTTTTCGCCTCTTTTCGGAGACGATATTACTTTCTACGTAGATAGTACTACTTGCTTACTTTTGTACTCCGAGTTATTATCTGTTTTCAGATCTGATTACCAGCTTGCTGCACCTTTGACAACTGGAAAGCTGTTGGTGTCAATATCGTTGACGAAGTCTTGGTCCTTTTCGCTAGGGCTCATTTAGCAAAAAAAAGGTGGCTAAAATCAATTTTCGCGCTGTCCTCTTTGATATTTATGGAAAAGGTTTTATATTTCTGGTTAAAGTTTTGTTGAGTGTGGAGATATTTAAAGTGAAAGGTAAAAGTATCAAACATATTTATCTAGCTTAATTGACTTATTTACTAAACTAACTTAATAAAAAAAAAAACAATAGACAAATATATTTATTTTTTTCCATAAACTCATAGTTTTGGGTACTTTTCAAACTTTAAATTGATTTTTAAAACAGATTTCCCTACGTCCGGGCACGTTTGCACGATTAACCTTTATTCATATTTTTCTGTAAATATTCAAGAAGATATTTAATATAAAACCTTGCTACAACTATGGCCGATTGGACTCATTTGTCTTTTAGTTACTTTACACACAATATTTTTCAACGCTATATCATAGTCATGCCTTAAATAACGTTTTTTTTTTTAATTTAATTACTTACAAAAAATTTTAATCTACAACTTAAACTGAAAACAAAAAATTTTAATACAAAATTTAACTTTACAGATTTTTTAAAATTCTTGTAAGACCTGGTAAAAGTTCCAGATTTTTGCCACCTACTTTTCTGAAATGAGCCATCCATAGTGCACTGAGTAAAAGCAAACTTTAAAAAAATAAATATAATGGCTCTCGATGCACATGGAATTTCATTGCCTACTTTCAGGCATTTTGAAAATTTTAAGTAAACTACAAGATACCACCACACTGCAATATGGTCTTTCATTTTGTTAGCAGTATCACACATTTCAGATTTACGCACACGCATTTGTGATGCTAATGCATAAAACACACGTTTACCTGTTAAATTTCTTTATAACTGTGTACAATTTTTATGATGCATTTTTCATACCATAAAACTTTAACAAGAAGCTTTAATTTATATTCCCCTCAATTTTAAACGATAATTAAAACAATAGACCATAACACACTATTTGATGGTAAAAACTTTGAGAATTAAAGAAATTATTTTCAGATTCGACTATTTATGTCCTGAAGTTATTGGCAATGAATGTCACTAAAAACTTAGTGTGGTGGACAAGCAGATTCCAACGTGGCGGATTCAAGTTATCAGTTTAACACTAGATCTACCACACCAGTCAAAATGACTGGTTTTACTTTTTATTTCATAAATATTGACTAAGTGTTTTTATTTTTTTTCGATATTATGTTATGACTTTTTAAATAACCACTAAATACATAAAATTTGATAAGTTAATTTCATTTTGTGTTCATAGGAAAAAAGATTTTTTTGTTTTTGGCACTTATACCGTAACCAGTCATTTTGACTGGATATATGTTTGATATGCAAACATCACTGTTTGTAAGTTTGTTTACACATCCCTGTAATAATCAATTAGTGTGACAGCATATTTTTCGGGAATTCCCCTATTACAAAAAAAAATTTTATATCAGGAATTTTGTTGAAAACCGTTATGAGACATCCATTCCAGTCAAAATGACTGGTACTGTAAACCATGTAATAAACATGATTATTTTGATTAAAACTAAAACACAATTGATGCATTTTTATGTTTTTATTTATATTTTTTTATTTCTCATCAATTTATTTAAAGGATTAAGAATTTTAATATAAAATAATAGGACTTTTCTTAACCAGTCAAATTGACTGGCTCTGGTATAAATAGGTATGCAAATTTCTTGGTAAATCTAGTGTTAAAAAACTAAAATCTGAACTTATAAGTCTGACCAACATTCTGATTGGATGTTGACAAGACCAGCTACTAAAGGATTTGTAGGTGTTACGAATTCAATGCCAGTTTCACATTAGTTCTTTGTAAATCGGCCAATGCTTCCAATTCACTAAGCGTATCCACAAAAGTATGCTACGAAATGTTGTTTAATCACTCACGACAATCAGCCAAATTTGCAGATTATACCAATATTATTGAAAATGTTGACTGAAATCTACAGCTATATATACAAAAGTTCTTTGTCCTGACTGACTCACTGACTGACACATCAACGTGTAGTCCAAACGGTAAAAGATAGAAAGCTGAAATTTTCATAAAGGTCAAAGGTCACGGAAATTCTTGGTATGAAAAACTTTTTTGTTTCTTAAGATATCTTAAACAAACTCACATTTTCTTTGTTTGGGACTGTCACTTACATTCTGACCAAATTTGGTCAAAGTCGGATTACTATATCATATAGCTGCCATAGGAACAATCGGATGCAAAGTAACCTTTAGTATGAAAAACTTTTTTGTTTCTTAAAATATCTCAACCAAACCCACAGACTTTATGTTTGGGACTGTCTCTTACATTCTGACCAAATTTGGTCAAAGTCGGATTACTATATCATTTAGCTGTCATAGGAACAATCGGATGCAAATTAATTAAACTCTGTTGTTTGTTCGAGATATCATAACAAAACTCACAGATTAACTCTTCTTGCTAAAATTTGAATATCCAAATCCGGATTTTTTCCCGCCAAATCACAAAATCTGACTTTTAGCCAAAGTTCAATGGCAAGGAAGAAACATTAAAACCGCGGACAGTGGAAGTTAAATATTTCAAAAAATGTTATGTTATGTGCAAAAATATATCCCATAAAAAAACCTCTTTACGAGGTAAAAGTCTAGTGACAAAAACATTTTCTTTCCCAAAAATTTCTGATATCCAATTTCGTGACGAATAATGTTAGGTTTTACATATAAATTATTTTCAAAAAAATGTTTGGCCCTCGGCACGTTGCACTAAATTCTTCATACCTGATAAATATTACTTTTTTGCGCAGTGCCGAGTGACAAAAATTTTTTTGAAAATAATTGATATGTAAAACCTAACATTATTCGTCACAAAATTGGATATCAGAAATTGTTGGCGGCGTTCTCTCAAAAACCTCCAAAATGTGGGGGAAAATACCTTATTTCACCTGTAGCTTTTTACCTATGCACTTTAGAAAAAAAGGTATGCATTACAGCCCTTTAAAATACCTTTTCAACGATATATAGATCACATCTGTAGCTTTTATCGTTTGACTTCTATAAGGGTTTCAATTTTAGCGGCTTTTAACGATTTCTCGCTAAGCTAGCGATTTTTCGAAAAAGTCGTAAAACAAACGTTTCTAGATTTTTGAACGGGAACAAGACCTCATTCAAACTTTTAAGCTAAATCAACGATTTGATCCAAACAAACTGACTTTTCATCTCGTTTTGAGAAGGGCACCAAAAATTTCAAAATTAATTATCTTCTGAACCACTGATCGGATTTTGATGATCAAGATGTCATTCGACGCGTATTTTTGACTAGAATAGTAAAAAATCAAAAAAGCTCAAACGGCCCAATTTGCTGCAATCATTTAAATTTTTCCCCTCCCACTTACACCTGTTTATCTCACGAGCCAGGTGAGTTTCCAAAAGTCTTAGTATGCACATTTGTAAGTTAAATTGATACCTTTCGATCGGTATATAACTCGACCTGATCGGACAGTCATAGCAAATTTTCCATTCTTCCAGTGTATAAATGCTAGTCGCCTTCGCACCCTTCGTGCTGCTTTCGTCACTAACGCGGACTGCCGTCCGCAGTGATAAATTTGTTAAGACGGACAACTAAAGACCTTCTTCAAAAGTTTGCGAGCGAAGCGAGTCGGGGCTTGGTGAGCGAAGCGAGCAGGGGGCGGAGCAACCTAGTACAGCATAAAACTATTGAATTAGCAGCTAACAATACAAAGGAGTGACAACATATTTCAAAGAAGCCAATTCTTTTCGGTTCCATATTCTTTTGAGCTCTCTACCACATAAAATTTTTAGTGACATTTGTTGCAAATAACTTCAGCCCAAAAGTTTTAAAATTTACTTTTTGAATATGTTAAATTAAACTACATTTATTCACTCATATTCAGATAACTGTCAAAATATAAAACACCATATTGATCTTTATTTCTTACTAGGGTCTGTACTATGTTATTTGCAAAAAGTACACATTTTAGTAAAAACGTCAAATTGAAATAAGTCATTTAAAACTAATATCGACAAGTATCCGAAAAAAATTGTTCTTTAACAATCATAATAAACCAAACTACGAACAGAAACAGGTTTCAGACTGGACACTTTTGAGCAACAGATGTACAAAGTTTCTGTCCAAAACGCGTGATTTGGAAAAATTGCAAAATGTTCATGATAGAAACTTTTATTTTATTTTTAAGCATGTACCTTTAGTTTCAACAAAACTAATATATTTTAATTAAATACCAGGCAATTCCAAAAAAATATTGTTCAAAGATATTGCTCTCAGCGAAAAAAAAAAACGATATTTGACGCTCGAAAATTTAATTTTGGCAGATCACCTAGCGGTTTTTCCCACTATGCGACGCATTGAATTAGTTTCAGTTTACTTTAGGCATTGTAACAATTTTTCGAAAGCATCTGCAGACATTTCAATTTCCAAATTTGAACGATAGGAATGTAAAAAAAAACAACTCATGTTCTTCCAGCCAGGTCAAGTGAAAATACTAGATTTTTGAGACGGTATATGTTTTGGAAACTAAACTACTGACGTAATTTTTTCGGCCAGAAACTAATTATATGGATTTGGACGAGTTTTACTTTTAGCAGGACGCCGCACATTGGGGCAACAACATTGTTTTCTTCCAAATTTTTGAACTGAATTGGAGACAAACTATGCAACGAACCTTTATATTATTGATATTGTCTGAAATGTATGGTTTTTTTTATTAAATCTAATAAAAGTGTGTTTTCATTTGTTTAAGCTGCACTTACACGGTCGGTTTCCGACCGACACTTTTTGACCGATGGAAAATGTTGCCATTCAAAAAGCACCAAAAAATACCAAAAAATATCTTTCTCACATGTAAAGTTTGCTTCGATGACAAACCGACGCTCTAAAATTTTGCGTGTTTACACGAGACCGACGGTTTATTAACGTAAAGTGTCGGTCGGAAACCGATCGTGTAAATGCAACTTTATTCAAATTGTAACCTGTAAAAAAATGTAACGATATGTTTAGAGATAAAAAACATTAAAATAAATCAAATACATTTTTGTTATAAGTTATACGTAGTATTAAAAGAATAATGTAAAAAATATTATTATAAATTGTAAATAAAAATGTTGCTAAATTAGTTCATTTGCATTCAATTTATTTATATTTATGTGTATTATTCGGCATTACGGAAGATTTGAAGGAATCACAAGAAATCACTACAAGGACCAATCATTATAAATCCTTGTATTATGAATCATTATCGCTGTAATCGGCGTGTTTGTATTGATTCCCGATACGAGATAGGGCAATCACGTAAGCCATATCGCAGCAGCTACCGATTGGGGAACGGATGTATTACAGACTCCCAGATCCGACTTCGTCTGCACGAAGATTGGTATCGAAATGTGATATTTGATAAACAACAGTTCAGTTCTGCTACTGCAAATGCACAATTTGCATTCATTATGAATTATCTTTCAGGTACTTTAATTAAGTTGCAACTAAAGAAAATACTCCTTAAAATAAGACAGGTTTCTTAGTGTTTAGATTTACTTATTTATATTTTCTAACTGATTTTAGGAACTTTTTTTTTAGAAATCTAGCCTACATTTACTGTCAAATTCTGGCGACCCTGGACAAAAATTCAATAAAAGGATGAAGATCACATTTAAAAAACTAGTTCGGATATAGTATATTTGTATATTCAAAATTTCACTTATTATTCAAACTGGATGATTACATAATTTTCAGAAATCAGTACAGTGATTTCCACTTCGGGAAGAGAGCCGACATCGCTGATTTCAAAAAGTGCGAAATAAGCCCCCTACATTTCAAGACTCGCACTTTCTGAAACTTTCAAGATCCAATTAAGCCACAACAAAGTGGCTGAAAGTCGCCTTGATTAACATGCTAAAAACCAGCAACAACAACAACAACAAAAGTAATCGCCAGAGCCAAGACAACAATAATAATAAAACAACTGTAACAAAAGCTGTGTGTGTACACACAAGATCATACTTGAGTTATTGAGGGCGGTAAACGCCTGCCTAACGGTGATTGCGCCTGTTGCCGGCAAGTAAGTATACGCACAGAGAGACCAAATCGGCTACAGACCGGTGACCTTGACCAGTTTTTTGTAATTGGGATTTTTTTGTCGATAGTTACGGCAAGTGAAACTTGAAGACGGATTTGCGCAATGGACGCGCCCTTTTTGCACAATTATACAATTGACGCTGCCGTTTGCTTGCGCATCCAATTCAACTTCACTTGAAACGGGTTACTCGTTTTGTATATTAATTATGCTGCTTATCTGTCGCAATTTCGAAACGTGGCTCAGCTATTTGGAGAAGTTTCGGCTGATTTTCATGCAGTTGACCTTCGTACACAGCGAACTTTGTTAAGACATCACTTCATTTATTTAAATTTTAATTTACAATATTCATATGTACACATGTCCACATGTAAACACACATTTATATAATTTTCAGACTGCTTTTTGACTTTTTAGATTGGTGAAAGTTTTTTAAGCCCATTCGAAACTTGAAAATAATACAATAATTTAAAGATCATGAGTATCGTATATGTACAGTAGGAGGAAGTTACAAATTTTATTTTCCCTAATTTAGTTGTCCTGACTTATTATTCGATGACCCATAGCCTTAAGTGACATATACAAATGTAATTAATGTAAAGTTTAAGTTTTCTAAAGCAATACATATGTATGTATGTATTTTCAGGTATCGCAGTGAGGTAAAGTTTTTGAAAAAAAATAACGATTTTAGAGGTACGAATAAGTATTGTTTCATTTCTTTTTTTTTACAGCGAATATTTTTAATATAAAATATAATTTAGAAGTGCAGCCTGAGACTTAGCAGGTTTGACCGCAATGTCTCCACATCTTCTTCATAAAATGTATCGAAAGCTCGTATACCTGAGTACATTCGATAAAAAGCTTAATAGCTTGAGAGCCGTTAGAAACACCTATAATTTAAAAAATAAGCAAAAGGCTTGTTTGGAAATAAAATAAGGTTCTTGTCAAAATTATAAGACACTTCGATTTTTTAAAATATTTTTTATGAAAAAAAAAACACATCAACATACTTCATAACAAAACAGTTAAGTGTTTTTACACATTTTATTTTAAAATATTAAATGTTGTTACTTTTAATACCCGGTACTTGAAAAATAAGTTGAAATGTACATATGTAACAGGGAGAAGGAAACATCTCCGACCCCATAAAGTATATATATTCGTGATCATCATCAACAGCCGAGTCGATATAGCAATGTCCACCTGTTCGTCTATGTGAGCGCCTGGATCCCAGAGACTATAGGAGCTAGAGCAACCAAATTTAGCACACAGACTTCTATAAGTCCCAAGCAGTTAAAGTTTGTCTTAAATTCTTGCAACACCCTTTTCACGCTTTCCGCCACAGTTTACAGAAAATAACGTATTTCTGGAAATCAACGTTATCTATTATAATATGCTATCATCCTAATTAATCGCAACAAGATTGGTCAATCAGAACGGTAGTAATGGCTGATTTAGGCTTTTAGTAATGTAAGTGCCTAAAAGCATGCAATAAAAAGTAATTTAAATTTATTTAAATAAGTAACGGGTATCCTATAGTCTGGAGATCGACTATAGCCTTTCCCACTTTTTTTTTTTAAATAATAACAATAAGTGGAATTTTTAACTATATCAAAAACTATACCCCCACATATAACTTGATCTGATCGCACAGTTATATTTAATATATTTATGTGTATATATTTATATTTAATTAATTAAAAGTAATAATATTTACAAAATAAATAAAGTAAATTTTTTTCATTAAAACATAAGCGATCATAGTTTACTAGCTGGAGCTCAACTGCCGGCATAATGCCAGTTTTGGATTTAATGTTGAAGTATGTACATGTGCACACGACTTATCACTTAATTATTGAATCGACATTGTCATAAACAGAATGAATAACAAAACACACTCTGTCATCATGTTACCCGTAATCACCTTTGCAGTTGTCAATGACTTATCGATGAACTATCATATGCCATACAAGCGAGCATGATTGCACAGTTGCCACTTATGCTGATCGAGCATATTTCTAATGCTATCAGACGAATATGTTATCTTCTCAGTTTTGCATGTGGATATTTCCAGAGGAACTTTACGTGACAGCAGTAAATTAAAAAAAGAAACTTTTTATTTTTGAGTGGCAATTAAATTCAACTCTGGACTTGGTAAAAAAACAAATTTATCGACTTTTATAATTAAAAACAAGAAGCTGCAGGAGATGTGGCTACAGTCGGGTGTACTCGACTGGTGGATACTGTGTCCACCAATTTAGATATCCCAACACGTATTTGCCCACACTTACATACTTAAGTATACATATGTATAAAATCAACAGTACCGGCAACATCGCAGCCGTTCGATACGACGAAGCTTTGATGCCCTTGCAAAACACAGCACTATATTTTTGACTTATCGCTCGTATGATATAGTGGATGGACTTCAACCAAATTTGGTCAGGATGTAACATATGTATAAAAGATGAGATATCACCAGAAACAACAAAAACGTTCACTAAATATTAATTTTCGATCAATCAATCCTATGGCAGCTATAAGATATGGTTAAACGGAACCAAATTTGGTCAGAATGTTTTTCAAATTGGTTGAGATATTTAAAAAATTCCTTATTGTATATTGGCAAACAGTATGCGAATATTAAAACATCTCCTCTATAATAAAACAAGAGGCTCCACCTGCTCGCTCGCTCGCATACCCAGTCGTGAATTTAGTACGGAAAAGTAAAGTGAACTTCTACAAAGCGCTCACAAGTCTGCAATCCGAGTTAATGTTAAAGCAGCTTTCGCTTTTACGAACGTGAGTTCGTCATATGATTCGGCTGCATAGTGTTCAGATAATTATTTCTTCTGCAGGTAAATTATGTTTGGAGTGCTGAAATGGAATTATGTTTGAAATCCGATCGAAATTCCTATTGAAACATACCACCACCATCAAATCTGCACGGCAGTAGAAATACTTACAACGTTTAAACATATTTTAATTTAATTATTTTATTTAAACGTAATTTACTAACAATTACTTTAAATAGTTTAGATACTATATACATATATAAACACTGGAAAGAAATAAAAAACAAACACTTATTACAAATGTTATATTTTATTTGTTTTTGTAATTTACTTGCTTATAGTTCTTGTTCTTTTCTCAGCTATATGAACTGAAAGTTTGATTCGGATATATCGAGAAATAACCAAAAACTACCTTCAAAATCTTATATTTCAATAAATCGTTTCTATGGAAGCTATGTGATCTTATTACGACGTAAAAATCTAGTGACGAATACATTTCCATGCCACAAAATTTCTGATATCCAATTATGTGACGAACAATATTGAATTTAACAAATAAATTATTGAAGATAAACGTATGAAAATATTTAAAAAATAAGAAAATGTAAAATTTAACGCTTCCCACTTACAGCCTCTTATCTAACAAAGCAGGTGAGTTGCCAAAAGTCTTAGTATGCACATTTGTTAGGTTAAGCTACAGCTTTCGATCGGTATATAACTCAATCTGATCGGACAGTCGCTGCGAATATTCACTCGCACTCTTCGTGATGCTTACGTCACTAGCGTAGACTGCCGTCCAGAGTGATGATCACAAACGATATACTTAGAAATGGCATCAGAATTGCTGACGTCGGTTTGGTGGGTCCGCTAAGTGCGCTATCGAGGGTAATACATAAGGACGAGGTGGATTATAAACGGTTAATAATTAGGTTAAACTAATATACTCGATGGATCCAACGAAGCGCAGCTTATTTGCATACTGATATTTGTAAAATCATTATGGTCAATGAACATGAAAACAAGAGTAATCTGGAATGTCAATACAGAAACAACAATGACAATCAAAACATAAACAGTTGGGATACGAGCCAGAATCTTCAGTGGATTGGAGAGGGGAGGCCAACACGCGGTTTCTGTTTTGAACTTTAGCTTTTTTTTATTACTACAACAACAACATTTCAATGAAGCGTGCTTGTAGTCGAAGAGACGGCGAAGGAGAGGCAATAGTTGAGCTCTTTAGGCCCATCTACGTTTCATTCAAAGAACATAGCAAAAAACCCAAAGCTATTTCAGTCATATCCAACAAACGACAACACCTTGCGAGGGACGGGAGCTGCAAATGGAGCGGGCGCCTCGATCAAAGACTTTTAGGCGCACGTTCTCTATGTGAGATAGGTCTCGGAGCAAATGAAGTTCCAGACAAGCGGAAATCTACGATCTTGTCACCATTCAGAAGCAGGTGACTAGCAGAAGCGTGTTTTTTTATTTTTAATCACTGTTTTCTTAATTTTCGAACAGGAATATGAAACGAATTGGAATTTCGTTTGTTTTGATAGAATTTGCATTGTTTTATGCGCTATTATAAATGCAGATATTTGTATCTCTCACATCAATTGACGCAAATTGAACGCGTTTTTGCTTTATAAATACTATTTAAAGCTTACAGCTTCGGAATTTTTTAATTTATTCTCGAGGAAGTGGCGTACTAGTTGGACCAAGTCGGACCAAGTCGGACCCTCAATCTACAGTCCACCCCAGAGCGGTTGAGCGGTACGGTACCATCCACAATCTGAAAGGTGGTTGAACCCACAGACAGTCCAGCCTAATCCACACTCTACTACAGTCGGTCTATGGCCTGCAGCTCAGTTTCAGCCTGGCCGTTATGGCGCAGTAGCAGCAAGAATGCTAAACGAAACAGCTCGAGAGTCAAGACCTGACTTGTAGACGTGTTGCCAACTTGTGGAGCTGGGGCTGGGGCTGGGGCTGATGCTGTTTCTGTTTCTGTTGCTGAAGCTAGTGCTAGGTGTGGGGGGTGGTTGGGGGCTTCGGGGGTCGGGTGCTCGGAGATGTCAGCGTACGCGCTCAAGGTTGCCGCTCTGATCTGATGAAACGGGGTATGGCGCATCGATTGACATTATATAATCGTTACCAGGCTGAGCTCATTTGGCAATTATAATAAACGCCACTTGAACATGGAACAAGGCATGCCGCCTACAAAGTTCATTGCTTCTACTTGCTTGGCGCGAAAACAAAACACGTTGTATCCGTGTATCTATTAGATATTTACGCATATTCATGAACCTACGACGCGCCGCAGTAAACAAGCACAGTTGTGGGAAATTGTGACTCTGTAGGGCTTGGGCTTGGGCTTGGGCTTATGGCTGATAGTTGATGGTCAATGGTCAATGGACGATGGCTTGTTGTGTTCGATTGGTGGCTCGTGGCTCCCCCAGATATGAGTCAACAGCCAGACAGGCAGACAGCCCGACTGGCCAATCAGTTGTCCGGCATAAGGTTGAATGGCACCTCAGTCACAATCACAATCACAGTCACATCCACATCCACAGCCTCAACATCAACTGAGAACGGGACTGAGCCCTTTGCTGCTGTTGTTGACAATCTTTTGTTATTATTGTCGATAATTGGTCGTGCGGCAGAAGCAAAAGTATTAACAGAAACGTAAACAGAAGAAAACGAAATTTAGCAGTCTTGTTTTCGGTTTCAGTCGGGCCCTTACGAGTTGAGGCAGAAACCTACTATATCGGATACTTACATATGCTCATACATACTATAAGTAGCGATCTACCCGTACCCCGATATCTGCTGATGCTGTCAGTTTAATGAACTCGATGGCTATGGTGTTGGTTGGTGTTGCTGGCAGCACAGCAACACGCACATTCTTCTCATATTTACGAGCTTCGATTTAAATTGTTTCGTGGTAAACAGCTAGCAGACTGTTCAGCGCCCTCCCCCTCCCCCTCCCCCCTCCTTGCCAAACTTCCTCTGCCACTTACTCCAATTACATAATGCCAAGCACAAAATATTTTTAGCTTCATTTTTCCGTTGGGTTCAATGAATTCCCAGCATTTTCACACGTTACTCAAAGCGTTTGAGTTATCAGTATTTTTGAATTTATATACCCTACAGTATTCTAATACCTTCTAGCAGGGCTTACTTTGACAGAGAGCGGTTTAGAGATCCCGCACATTTAAAAGCTCGATTTAGAAGCTAATTTCAAAACGTGTACTTCCCCAACTTGTTTGGCAAATATTGACTTGAACCGTAACTTCACAGACTTTCAATTCAAAGTTAAATTGGTAAAAAAAAAATAATAAAAAATGTAGGAAATAAAAGCAGCTAGCACTTTCTAGACTCGGTATCAAGTTGCTTGGATCGCAGGCGAAAACGTATTAGATCATCAAGCTAATTAAATTTGCAAACAAATAAACAACTAATAATCTTCAACTAATAAAATATAAAATTATTGCATAGTAAAAATAATAGAATGTGCACAAAAAATAATTATTGATTGATTGCATCGAAAACCAACGCAACTTTTCGTCTTATTTAATGCATTATTTATTAGATTCTTATTAAATAAAAAAATAATGATTTCTTTTCCTGATTATTATTTCACATAAAAACCTGCAGTTTTGGACGTAATTGCCTTATTCAAAATATTCCTTAATATGTTACCCCCGAATTTCACTTTTGAAGTCCTAAATAGGTTCAAGACCTTATTAAAAATTTTCAAAGTAATTTCCTATTAAACAAATTTTGTTTCCCGGCCATTTTGCGTCAAGCGAGTAGTAGTAACTAAAAATGATTTAAAGCATGAGTAAATCGAAAAACAATTTATACTATTAATTTTTTTCAGTATATTATTCCATACTAAATTGCGCTTATTTAGTTAGCTAACAAGTTACAATTGTGCTTATTTAGATAGGTTGCAAGTAAGTACGGGGAATCTTAAAGTCAGGCACTTAACAAAAATAAAAATAGCATGAGAATTAAAGAGTAAGAAACAAATATATTTATTAATCAAAAACAAAAAACAAGAGAAAAAAATAGCATGAGAATTACAAAATAAAAGAAAAGAAAATGTATTAAATGCATAAACAAATTTTCGCTGAGGCTTGCACTCGGAGGGCCATTCACGCTTGCCATGAATGACGTCTCAGTTCGGAACTTGTACTTACGTAAACAACAATTATATTGTATTTATGACTTGTTTGGGCTCCAACAAGTTTCCCTCTTATGAATGATATGTGATCTAAATAACATTAAGTAAATTTGAACGTGTTTTCAAGAAGAAATATATGAAAGACTTGTAACTAAAATCCAAATAGCAGATAAGAACACAGTAAAGACTAGCTAAGTAGATTAAAAGTAAATGGAATAAACGTTTCCAAGAGAGTTCAATTAAAAAAGAATTATTATTATTACTATTAATAGGCAAACATACTACCAAAACTACTGAAAAAATGTAATTTACAAATATTTTGTGGCAGAACTGATGTAACTTTATTATATAGTAGTCACAGTCACATTTGTAAGTTTGGGGAACTTGTGAATACGTTGTAATAAGTAGAAACCATTTTTCTAATTAAATTTGGAAATAAATTCAAAATTATATCTAAGGTTTCCAACGTATTTAAGAGAATCTACGAGAATGTATTGCTTGACCCTTCCATTGTCCCTTCCTGTCCTTTTCGAACTAAACTCGTTTGGCAATATGTCTGACGTTTAAAACAGGGATCTGGCATGGGCTGCATCCTTTTAAATTACGTTCTTAAATATATGAACTATCTTTGTGCACTATCTCCGCTATATTAAGCACCTTATTTAGCTCAGTAGAAGCCTTGAAAGAATCCAACTTGCTCTCGTGGATCCGCCTAATAACGTGAAGTTGGGTCAGTCCTCATTATCGTTCAAGTGCTTCAGAGTTTTCTTTATAGTTTATGGCTTTTTATAAACTTTTACCTGAACCCACCAATCCACCCTAGTGTTTTCCACGACCCATTGTATTGACAATACTGGAATTTTTTTAAGTTTATTGAACACAATAATTAAATTGAAGTCAAATCTTTAAGCAAGTGCTTTTTTGACGCAATAATATAAAACATGACAGTTCATGATGAAAGTGAAATCGGTGCAATTTTTTTTTGGTTTTTCTTTGCCTTATTTTTAGAAATTAAAAAAAAGATACTGAAAACCATTTTAAGGAGACAATATGTATATTTTGTGTATACATATTGAAGATTCTTACATTAGATAACAAATTTTGGAAAAATTGGAGCACCAACTACATATTATATGTTATTTGATCATTAAGGCATAGTATTATAGTGGCGTTATTTTACTTTTCGTGCTTTATATGTATGTATGTACATACATATGTATATCGAAGTCCAGACACAAAATACATTAAATTAACGCTTTATTGTATTTTTTTAATTGTAATATTTATTTGCTAATAATTTGTATAATATTAAATATCTAATCTCTTGCTTGTCGGACTGAATAAAATTTTATTTAACACGCCTTAAACGAGGTATCCATCTAACTTAAAATATACGTTTTATACTGATGCTAAGTAGTATGTATTCAACTTCATAATAAACTAATATTTGGTACCATAAAATAGCGATGAGTTCGAATTTTTTGTTTCAATGTTATTATTGTTAATAGTGTTTAATAGGGTGCATCGATTTGTTTTCATAAAAAATGGTAGATCATATTCGTAATCGTCGGTCAATTCTAATTCTAGTCAATTCAATTCTAGTCAATTATATTATTAGAATATTTTTATTGTTTTTGATTCTATCCCGCTAAAATTGGTATCAAAAATCTTGTATCAGTACTTTTAAAATTTTATTTTTGTATTGTACAATTGTGTTTTTGTATTTGTATTAAAACATATTTTTTGTCCTTGCAAAGACTTTTTTTTCGGTCAAGATAGATTGTTAGAAAAGGCTCGACGCGATGTACACGATGGACACGATAGTTACCAAATACGAAAAATGGGGAAAAAATTAAAAAAAAAATGTTTTATAATTTAAATTGTCCAAATTTTGAAAAATGTTTAAAAGTTAAAGAAATGTTTAAAACTTTTTAAAAAGGTTTTTTTGTTTTTATTTTTTTTTTTTAATGACGGAAAGTTTTTCTTAATTGAAAGTTCTAATTATGTGTCAGGTCGGCAGCTCTAACTAGTGAGCCAACATTAACATTTTTCCAAATGTTTAATATTTTCTAAAATTTTAACATCTTTAGTTTTTTTTTAACATTTTTAAAACTTTTTAACATTTTTTCATATCTGGTAACTATAGTATAGTAACATATTTGACGGACAATAAACAATAATATGTCATATTAATCTACTTGATTTCAGTTATCAGAGTGTGTTTTGGAATCTGCTTTTGTCACTAGCGTGGACTGCCGTCGACAGTAATTTAGGAACTTATCCAGTGTCGGCGACCTCTTTCCCGCCGTTACTACTCGATTTGTCAATTCGTGTTCGAGTTAATGAGTTTTCAAGGCCAAAAGGATGAGCGACGACAATAGAGTATGAGCAAAACAGAACTAGAGAATGGAAAGCACGAATTTTGTGAGTTTACGTACTTATGAGTTAACGCAAATTTAAACTTGTATCCAGAAATTGATAAAGCGGTAGGAAGACAGAAAGACTAATATAAGATTTACTTTTGTTTACGTCGTATATTTCATATGTATGTGTATTCGCTTTCATTCCCGTTTCCACGGCTTTGGTTCCCCGCGTGGCTGGTACAACGCTATTTCTTGGGCCATACTGGGTATCTTGTTGTTGTTTTGCTTTGTTTTTGCAATTAATGATTAATTTTTACCAGGAATTCACATGTTGTTTTCAAGTTCAAGATCACCAATTCAAAATATAGACTTAGATAAACGAAAGGCATAACAAAATTTGCTTGTCACTGCTATTTAGCATAAGTAATTTTTTGGCTGAGGAGAATTTTACGTATTCTTGTGCGTAGATGGTTCGGGAAGCATAAAAAAATTGTTTACATCTTAAAGCCTTTATTTACTTCAAAAGAAACGCGCGCGAAGAGGTATTCATAAGTACACGACTACAAAATACCCTGCGCCCAGAACCTAAGATATTCGAATACATTTTTCAAGCACATAAATACTCATACCAAAAAGTACTTAAAAAAACAGTTATATACAAAATAAAAGGTATGATTTTACCTGAGAAAAGTGCATAATCTTTTTATATTTTCCCTGGATCATGAGATAAGGGGATGTGCATAAGTGGCTAAGGTAAAATATAAATGATCTTAGCTGATGGGGCCGTTAGATAATCTAGAAATGTCTGTTCCAGAATTTTTTGCTTGTATGTACTTAATGTACTTAAGTAAAATGCATACGTGAAAGTGCTTTTTAATTCATTATTTGCGATTTTTTTTGTATTCAGTATCTTATAAACATTTTTATTTCCTAAATTTAATTTTGTGGGAGTGCCCTTAATATTTGAAGCTCGCTCAAAATCAGCTAATTAAAAGTTGCCATATGAACTGAAAAAGAGATGGAAAAATAATTGCAACTTTCTGTAAGACTAATTGAGATATATTTAAAAAAACAAAAATGTTGTTCGTACTAAATCGAACCTATAGCAGCTATATGATATAGTGATCCGATCCAAATTTAGAAAATAAACCAGGAGCCAAAATACCAAGCTTAATTACTAGCTCTTATGATTTAACGCTTAATCGACTCGATTATTGATACTTATGAAGAATATATGTACATTGTACAATACTTTAAAATTATTATGTTGTAGAATAGACTTGCAAAAGCAAAATTTGCTAGAATTTTCATGCCTCTCATACGCATGAAAAAGCACACCCACACATACAGTGCTTACTCTTATTATATTTAGTTTTGCATTCTAAAACCGTTTTATAATTAATTGTTCATACATTAAGTAGTGCTAACGCTTACCACGAAGCTGAAGCTGACGTTTTGAGCTGTCTTTCCTCTATTGAGATCGGCAAACCAGTTAGTTATTAACCCGTGTCGCGGATCTCTGTGACTGCCTCTGAAACTGAATCTGATACTGATTTTGCTCCCCTCTCTGTCTCTGCCATAGCAACTATATCGATTTTCATACCCTTGCTGAAGGTTCTTCAATTAAGTCACGAAATGTGTAACATAATCAAGGAGGCATGGCAGACTTCATATAGTATATATATATATTCTCGATCTGAAAGATCAGAAACTAACTCATGTTATGAAAAACGCTTATACATCCTGACCGAATTTAGTTCGAAACGGGCCACTAAATCTCACTGCTTGCCAAACAACGATCGGTCGAAAATCGTGGTGCGAAGCATATAGTTTTTTCTTGGAATATCTCAATTGAGCTCCTAAGAAAGATGTGTCGTTCATTGAATACAGGGGTTTGAAAGGGTATCAAATCTTTGGCGTGCCAAAAATAACATTGTTTCCTTGTTGCCTATGCCTTTGTAGCTTTGCCGCAGGCTACTTGGCAGCATATTTCTAGACTGAGTCATGTCCGGCATCCTTGGTGCACAGGCCCAGGTACATTCGCGACTGTACAAGTGGGAAAATATTGGCTGGTTATTGGATTGGGTTTGGGTTTGGGTTTGGGTTCAGCTTGAGGTTTAGCCTAGCAGTCATAAGCCCTTTGGTAGAGTGTTGCAGTTCCTGGAAACTTCTTTCGCATTCTCCGGTCACGCCAGCCTCTGCTTTTGGCTTAAGATCTGTGTCTGGGCCAATGACTGCCCTCAAGGACGGACTCGAGTGCACAGTTTTCCTGTTCTCATTTTTCATGTGCATGCCGCGTGCGTGTCTGATCCCAACCTATATAAGAGAACAGTCCCACTTGCATACATACAAACATTTATGTTTATGTATGTATGTGTGTGTGTGTGCAACACCACAGAAGATCGCAGTGCACTGCACTGACTGGTTTGTTGTCCTGTCCTGTACTAGGGCAGGTGCATTGACCTAGGGACCATTGCCTTATGTGTAATTTAGCTGTTGTTGTTCTTGTTATTAATTTTTTTTTTGTTAATTAAGCTTGTTCAAAGCGAAGTGTGCGAAAGATTCAGAAAAGGGATCTCCGACCCCATAAAGTATATATGTATGTGCAATGTACATATCCATCTGTATGACGGTTTCAACCTCAGTGATTATAGAAGATGTTTTGTTACTAGTTTTATAGTTTTTCTTCATTCTACAAGTACACAACAAATTTTATTCTATTACTACTCAATTATTATAAGAATTTAGATACTATCCTCACTAAATTAATAATGATAGGCTAATGTGGGTGAATTAGTGAGTGATGCAGTGAGTCAGTCAGTAAGTCAGGAGCTTTATATATGTAGGTAACTTAATTTATCTAACTAGATAATTTCAAGTATCTGTTAGGCCAGCATCTAGTTAGATTAGGCTATCTAAATCAATATGTTGCCGTGCATAGTTATTAGATACAAAAGGTTTTGAAATTTCTTGACCGCCAGCAGCGTTTGCTTCTAGTTCCGTCTGTGACTTTGTCTGTCTCTTCGTCATCGTCATCAGTCGACGTGAATGTTGAGGGTCAAACCTTGTCCTCAAGCCCGAAGAACCGGCAACGCCTTCGACTGTTGGTAAACAACCAAATGAATAAACAAATCAAACAAATCAAAAACTTCTGCAGAATTAATTACAAATGCATTTAAATTTGCATTTGAAATATCAAAGCGACTTAGTTTCTTAAAAATTAAATAAAAAGTTCATGTTTGTGAGTTGATTTTTGTATAGTATCAGTTATATGTATATTTGTAATTTAGGTTTTGAAAACGATTTCAGTAAGATGACGACCCCGGCTTCATTTAATTTCTTTTGTGATGTTAAGCAATTTTTAGCTCTTCAGCGAAAATCATTGTGACAGATTTATTTTTTTTTGTTTATGAATATAACTTTTACTGATTTTTAAGTACTTAATTCTGTTAAGATCTGTTAAGGACCCATATATAAATCAAATAAATAAAAATAAGTTTGTTTATAAGTTTAACATTTATATGTATAAGCGTACATATATTGTATGTATATATGTAATATTACACACATTTAATTAATCAGCATATTCAAGTACTTTAACTTAATTATTTTCTTGATCTATTATTTAAATCTATTATTTAGCTTAGTATTCATAGAGATACATGCAATATTTATGGAACGATAAAGTATATTATGAGCGTTATGCGGCTGCAGCCCTTCTTAACATAGATCATCGTTTATCAAGGCTGACCAAGTTGACCCAAAATGTAAATTTCGAAATGTTTTTTGTGCGTGCGACTTTTGCTTTGATGTTGACCGGTTCGAAATGCAGGCATTCTGAAGATGATCTAATATCGCATATTATTACCACTGCAACTGCTTCCGCTTCTGTCTGAATTGAAATTTCACGGCGTTAAACGGCAAAATGCAAAATGAAAGATCGATTGTGAGCAAGCTGACCATAATTCTCATCACAATCATCATCTATCTTTAAGATTGTCTGTTAGTAAATGTTGCGCACATTTTTATTAATCTCTGGCATTTGGAAGCGCTGGAAGTAAATATGAGCATTGATAAGACTGCAAGTGCACATGTCCGAGCCCAGATCAGTGAGTAATTCTCGCTCAGACTCCGATCGCAGACTGCTCGCTCGATTCCCACTGCTCAGCTCCGACTGCTGAGCCGAGAGTCGCGAGTCAAGATCGCCTCTTTCTGTATTTACTCTTGAGTTTTGCTGGCGTTCAAAAACATAAACAGAGAGCATGCGGCGCTGGAGACTCACTCAAAACAAACCGACGCATTGAGCAACAGTTTGGGCTCAAACATGCTCGAATAGGTTCGTTGCCAATACCAACATGTTGGCCAGCGTTTCGAAGTTGAGTTAAAAGCTGCGCTGCGCTGCGCTGAACTGAAATGAACGGAGCTGAGCTCAACTGAGCTAAGCTGAGCTGTTTGTTGGAAACTTGTTGAATTGGCGCTGTCTGCTTCTATGGTCAGCGGCTGAAGGGGGAGATGACAGCAGCTGGGGCGAATCAGTGAAGCTGGCGGCAGCGGCAACGGCGGCAGCGTCGTCAGTTCAAGACTGATATGAGCGCATCAAATTGAGACTGAGACTGAGACGGAGACGGAGACTGATATCAGCGAGTGGTCGTGACGCCGACTGAGAGGCGGCAGCGGCGGCGACAGTGACAGTGGCAGCAGCGCTACAGCCACAGCTCGATGTCCAACAACAGCAGCAGCAACAGCAACAGCAACAGAAGCAGCAACAGCAACAGAAGCAGCAATAGTACGACAATTCCCCAGCTTTTGACTATCAGATTCTGGCCCAGAGCGGGCCACAGTCAGAGCCACAGTCAGAGCCAAAACTGCGTCGCGGTGCCCGCTGCTTGAGCGAGCAGCTCAAAGACGTTGCAGACAGCGTCGCAGACGGCGGCGTCGAGTCGATCGTCGTCGTCGTCGTCGTCATCGTCGTCGTCGTCGTCGTTGTTGTCGTCGTTGTTGTCGTTGTCGTCGTCGGCTTTGCTCTGACTGTGACTGTGTCTCTGTCGCTGTGACTCTGGCTCTGGTCTGGGAGTGTGCGCGCGCTTGAAGCGGCCGAGCCGCGATTGCCGTCGATCACTCGTTCGCGTTCGGCGCTGCTCTGCGAAGCGACGGCCGAGTTGTTATAAAAGTGGCAAGGACATACGCTCGAGCCATTAGTCGAAAACTATAAACGCTCGACGCGAAATCGTCTCCGGGTCTCTTCCTCTTTTTCGACTTAAGCACGCAACTATTTTTTTTTTTTAGTTTTGCTGCTTAAATTGCTCAAGTGTATCCAAACAATTAAGAAAAAAATAAAGTTTAGGAAATTGAAAAAAAAATAATTTTTTTTTTTTCAAAAAAATAAAAGACAAACAAAAAGAAACAATCAAGTGAAAAGAAAAATACAATTTTGTACTCAGTTCTCTGTGCCACAAACATTAATTGCAACCGTACAGATCAAAATCGAGAATCGAGAAATCCAACCTTTTTTTGTAACGTTTAATTGCAATAAAAAGCAAAAGTGTCAACAAATGGCTCAGCAGTGCAGCACATAAGATAAAAACAGACACGCACACACACACAGAGCGGGTGTCCTGAGTGCGGACACCGCCATTAGCAAGCGTTAACGCCACACCGGTCTGTCTGCCAGTTCCCGACGTCCGCCGTCCGCCGTCCACCGTCCACAGTGAAAAGCGCCCAAATATCGGCAACATGCTGACCGACTCGTATATGATAAAGTTTGTGCTGCGACAGCTGCAGGTGGAGCAGCAGGACGCACAGCATCTGCTGTTGGTCTTCCTCAGCTTCCTCTCGCTGATCAGCCTGCTGCAATGGCTGCTGCGCAATTATCGGGAGCTCCGCAAGCTGCCGCCCGGACCGTGGGGCTTCCCGGTCATTGGCTATCTGCTCTTCATGGGCAACGAGAAGCACACGCGCTTCATGGAGCTGGCCAAGCGATACGGCTCCCTGTTCTCCACACGCCTGGGCAGCCAACTGACTGTGGTCATGAGTGACTACAAAATGATTCGCGAGTGCTTTCGCCGCGAGGAGTTCACTGGTCGTCCGGACACGCCGTTTATGCAGACTCTAAATGGATACGGTAAGTCCATTGCTAAATATCAATAACAGGCAAACCAGATTACAATATGCACATACGTACATATATGTAATATATATAAAAAAATATTTATGTATAAAATAAAATGTTGCTTGACTTTGATTCCTGATCAGTGATCGATCGCACTTGCCCTCAGAAAATCTCTCGAATCTCATCTTATCTATTTTCTGATTTATTTTCCAATTTTTACTATAATTACGATGGAAATTTACAACCGATTTGCTACGTAATTTCGTTGAGCCAGCAAAACAATTTAATAAGTATAATACAAATATAGCGAGGGAGGGGATTAACTAGTATACTATATATAATGTTTTATACGCAAACGTAACTCATCCGAGATTTACGATCGTTTTCTAAACTGCTTACAAACTTAAAAAAAAAAAAAATATAAAAAATTATTCAAAAAGTTTGACAAAAAAATCCAGTTAACATTTCGTTGTCGCCAGTTTAATTTGATTACATTTTTTTTTTAACTTTTTCTGGTTTTTGTTAATTGTTCAATGGTAAAAGTTAGCATAGAATAATAAAAAAATATATATAAAATCAGTTTTTGTTATATCTGGAATTTGGATGCAACAATCTGCAAAAGTGGGACAAGTTAACTGTAGGGTATTTCTCCCTGGCAGAGCCTACCTCAATTAAATAAAACTAAAAAAAATGATTAAAAAGAGAAAAAATGCAATGAAAACAAATAAAAGTAAAAATAAAAATTAAGTGTTGAGACAGAGAGTGGAACTCTCGATTGACCGTTTCGTACATTTATATTGATATTTATATTTATGTCGTATCGATTTGCAGGCATCATCAATAGCACCGGCAAACTGTGGAAGGATCAGCGACGCTTTCTGCACGACAAGCTGCGACAATTTGGCATGACCTACATGGGCAACGGAAAGCAACAGATGCAGAAGCGCATTATGGTAAGTCTTGAGACTTGAGTCTGTTGAGTAAACAGTTACTAAACGAACAACTCGAAATCGAACCCGAACCCGATCGCTTTCTCAAAACAGACGGAGGTTCACGAATTCATTGGCCATTTGCATGCGAGTGATGGTCAGCCGATTGATTTATCCCCGGTCATCTCGTTGGCGGTTAGCAACGTCATCTGCAGCCTCATGATGTCGACTCGCTTCACTATCGACGATCCCAAATTTAGGCGCTTCAACTTCTTGATCGAGGAGGGCATGCGTCTGTTTGGCGAGATCCACACCGTTGACTATATACCGACGCTGCAGTGCTTCCCCAGCATATCGACGGCCAAGAACAAGATCGCCCAGAATCGGGCTGAGATGCAGAAATTCTATCAGGATGTGATTGATGAGCACAAGCGCAGCTTTGATCCCAGCAATGTCCGGGATCTCGTCGACTATTATCTGTGCGAGATCGAGAAGGCCAAGGCCGACGGCACCGATGCAGAGCTGTTCGATGGCAAAAATCATGGTAAGCATACCTACATACATACACACCTGCCCATAACATTTGCGAAGTGTGGATTAATTCTTTGATTCTCATTGATTCGCGCAGAGGAACAGCTGGTGCAGGTGATCATCGATCTGTTTTCGGCGGGCATGGAGACCATCAAGACAACGCTGCAGTGGATCAATGTGTTTATGCTGCGCAATCCCAAGGAGATGCGTCGCGTCCAAGACGAGCTCGATCAGGTTGTTGGTCGCCATCGATTGCCCACCATTGAGGACCTGCAATATTTGCCCATCACGGAGTCAACAATACTCGAATCTATGCGCCGTTCCAGCATCGTACCGTTGGCCACCACACACTCGCCAACAAGGTAAGTTACCAAAAATCAATCAATCAATTAGCTCAGCTATCGGTCATTGGTTATCAGCTATCAGTCATCAGTTATCAGTTATCAGGTATCAGTTATCAGTACGGCACGCCCACTTTACTCTCATTGCATTCGCATTGCATTGAGCAAGTTGTGCGTAAAATGCAAATGACGACAACGACGAGGTCCATTTGTTCGTTCATTCACACCACGAATGGACAATGGCATCAGATTGCGCATTCATTGTCGTGATGCGATGTGATTTGACTCGGATCTGGGGGAGGGAACCACTCGGGTGAATAAACAACACAATACTGACTCCAATCAGATGACACTGGCACTGGGAACTGGCATTTGATTGCAATCAACGAGCTGCAAGCTGAAAACTGCGATCTGCAAACTGTGCACTTGTCGCCCTCTCTCTCCCTCTCTCCTCTCTCTCTCTCTTATTTAGCTGGACAGCGTCATCAGCGCTTCCTTTGCATCGGGGCTTGTCCCAGTTTTGGTTCTACGCACTTGATATACTGATTAGAGGCATGTCAGCTGATAACCGACACCACCGATAGAACCGCTATAAGAGTTGGAATTAAAAACAACGAAAGAAAAAGCAAAAAAGAAACTGCAGTGTTATATTTGGACTAAACGGCATCTAACATATTCTCGGTCTTTTTATATCTTTTCATTTAATCGTTACTTTCGGCTCGCAGAGATGTCGAACTGAATGGTTACACCATACCGGCTGGCTCGCACGTCATTCCGCTCATCAATAGCGTGCACATGGACCCGAATCTGTGGGAAAAGCCTGAGGAGTTTCGTCCCGCTCGCTTCATCGATTCGGAGGGAAAGGTGCGCAAGCCCGAGTACTTTATACCCTTCGGCGTGGGTCGGCGCATGTGCCTCGGCGATGTGCTGGCGCGCATGGAGCTCTTCTTGTTCTTCTCCTCGTTCATGCACTGCTTCGACATTGCGATACCCGAGGGCCAGCCCCTACCCAGCCTCAAGGGCAATGTCGGCGCGACCATAACGCCCGAGTCCTTCAAGGTTTGTCTCAAGCGCCGCCCACTGGCGCCCACTGCCACAGAGCCGCAACAGGTGCGCAATGTGGGCTCCAACTGAATCAACAGCACATGCCGCATTCAGCTTCAGCAGAAGATTCAGCAGAAGATTCAGCAGAGCACGGTTTTGTTCCTAGACACACAACACGTTTGTTTTTTTTTTTCTTAAATATTAATAATAATATTACATGTTTGTATGTATGTATCTATGACAAAAATTAAGCTAAGTACGACCTAAGTTTGGTTTTAAGTGGAAAGTTTAGATGGCATTAGTACACAATGTGTGTACTACATATCTGGATGTATCCTGCTTTGTTGAGCAGAACGAATTCCATTATTTCAAACCCAAGAAGCTGTGTTCAGTTAATTTTTAATTACTTGGTAGCCTAGTTCGTAAGTCTAATCAATCAAATAGCCATTTAATTAGCCAAGTTAGTTATTAGCCCCATTATTTTTGTTCTTCTGATAATCACTTATTTTGTCCTAGTGTTAAATTAGCTAGTTAGTTAATGTTATTTGATTATATTATATAGTAGCTTATGGCAAACATCCAACAAAACGAACTGTGGTTTAGTTTTATGCACACTAACAGAAAGAATAGGCAAAAAGAAAGAAAAAAATATATTAAAAGAAAAAACAATAATAAAGTACAACGTTGTTATGAATCATTAAAAAAATTGCTTGTATTATTTGTTGACAAAAACAAACAAGGGATCGAGTGCGCTCGACTGTAGGATACCCCGTGCCCAGGCACTTAGCTTGCCTTATAACTGCACACACCGCCAAAGATTAATGCCCGATTGGAACCTAATTTCGACCACTTCATCTTAGATTTCATGACACAATTCAGATTGCTTTAGATACCTCAAAAACGAAAAGAAAATTTGCGAACTAAAACTAGATTTTCAACAAATTGTTTCCATGGCTGATATATGATATAGAGGTGGGATCCAAACTTATAAGATACTTGATCTGCGTCTGGTATCCAGGAATCTACATACCAAATTCTCTAGCTCTCGACGCGCTCATACAGACGGCCGGACGGACTCACAGTGGGATACTTGATGCCTAAAAGTAAAATGGAGTTAATTTTTTAGATTAATAAAATTGAATTACAGAAACACAAAACAAAAAGAATTAAATATAATAATTTTTTGATTTGAAATTGAAATTTACCTTTGGTAACGTATTTCAAAGCACCCTGTATTTTCAGCACCCTGTTTGAGCACTTATTTTGTAGAATGAGGCTTTCACTGTTACACGAATTTTAGATTTCGACAATATCTTTATTAGTTCACAAGATATGAGTTTTTTATTGAAAAGATGGCCCACCAATGAACATAGCCAGAAAAAAAATTAAAAATAATTAATTTACACTGAAGAGCAAAACTGTAACACGAATTCAATGTTCTCACTTCATCGGTCTTTATCTTCTTTCCTATTTTAGGTATACTAAAGATCTTAGTCTTGTTTTGTTGGGCATTTATTTTACTATGATTTCTGAAAATTTTAAGACATTTGATGAGCAGGAAGAAATATGCCGAAGCAAAATGTAAAAAAAAGGCAAATGTTACAGTTTTGCACTTCGGTTATATTTTAAACAAATATTTTTTTAAATAATTTTTTAATAATGTGTATACAGCAATTTCGATTTTTTTTAGTTCCCTTATGCGATTTAGCATACTTTGGGTGTAGCGTTGCACCAATGCGCTACCTTGGGTGTAGCGTTCCCACATGCTCCTGATCATTCCCACAGTCCTCTTCCAGGAGACCGCATATTTCGCCAGCTGCGATTATACATGGCTACATAATTTTTGCAATAGGATTCACATCCGGAGATGGTTGTGGCCTCTTCAGAGACTGGAATTTTTGTATTGACATCCAACTTTTGACCAAACAGGACATTCCTTTGGGTCATTGTCTTACTGAAAAATGAACTTTTCCAGCAGTAAGACCCATATTCCTGATGACTTCTGGAAGATTCTGTTGCAGAATGCTTAGATATTGTTCCTTTCGCGTTATTCCATCGATTAACACCAAGGTACAAACTCCGTTTTTAAATATACAACATCAAACCATAATGAAACCGCCATCGGGTTTGACATTACTTGGTGACTGGATTGTGGGATCTCTAGTTCAATACCAGGAGCGTCAGTCTGACTCGAAATGATTAGTTTTTGTTTCATCTGACCCTACAACCTTGAAAATATAATTTTTTTTGGAATTGCATTGGACTAGAGATCACCAATAGTGCGAAAAACGTCGAACGCCGCACGATAGCGGTTCCATTATGGTTTGAGGCTGTATATAAAAAAACGGAGTTTGTACCTTGGTGTTAATCGATGGAATAACGCGAAAGGAACAATATCTAAGCATTCTGCAACAGAATCTTCCAGAAGTCATCGGGAATATGGGTCTTACTGCTGGAAAAGTTCATTTTTCAGTAAGACAATGACCCAAAGGAATGTCCTGTTTGGTCAAAAGTTGGATGTCAATACAAAAATTCCAGTCTCTGAAGAGGCCACAACCATCTCCGGATGTGAATCCTATTGCAAAAATTATGTAGCCATGTATAATCGCAGCTGGCGAAATATGCGGTCCCTCCAAGTGGAATGATGGGCTGTGGGAAAGAACAAGGACATATCGAGCCCTATTTGCGACAATAACGTATGCGCCAAAACGCAATTTTACAGGAGAGAGTTTTTTAGGTTTCGTTAAGTTGATTTCTTCGTGTCATTTGTCGCTTACGTTATTATTCACAGGTCAATATCTCCGTAAATATATAAAATAAAAATGTAATATTTTAGGTGCAGATGCGGGTGGTGTTTATAAACATATTGGCATAAGAAAAAAATTTCGGAAAATGGCGCATACGTTATTGTCGCAAATAGGGCTCGATATGGTACGCTATCTACCCTGCATTGGTGCAACGCTACACCCAAAGTATGCTAAATCGCATAAGGGAACTAAAAAAATCGAAATTGCTGTATACACATTATTAAAAAATTATTTAAAAAAATATTTGTTTAAAATATAACCGAAGTGCAAAACTGTAACATTTGCCTTTTTTTACATTTTGCTTCGGCATATTTCTTCCTGCTCATCAAATGTCTTCAAACTTTCAGAAATCATAGTAAAATAAGTGCCCAACAAAACAAGACTAAGATCTTTGGTATGCATTAAATAGAAGAGAAGATACAAACTGTAGAAATGAGAAAATTGAACAAGTGTTACAGTTTTGCTCATCAGTGTATGCTAAGTCTATTGCAAAACTTATTTTTAGTTTCATTAAAAAATAATTATAAAGCGGTATGTCTTTGGTCTGTGCGAATTAATCTACACTAACTATACGGGATATTTAGCCCGAATTCAATCCGAAACGATGCACAGTGGGGCCATTGCTCATTTTACTTTGCAAAAATCATAACTTTTGAACCAAATAAGATAATCGAATAATTTAAATGGCTTATAATAGATAACTTTTCAAGCTATGAAATAAATGTTTAAGAAAAATGCCACGCCCCCTAGATACTTACTTAGGGGCTATCAAAGTTGAAATTTATGAAATTTGAAAAAAAACTAAATTTTATAGCACCTAAAAATAAATATTTTTGATTTTTTTGTTTATTTTTAAGGTTTTATATTTAATAATTACTTTCATCGCGATGTCAGAAGTGGGGTAATCTCGGATTTTCTTAAACCAAGCATGAAATACTTTAATTTTTCAATCCTAAATTCATTCCAGAAATTGTGTAAATCAGGCTAAAAAATTTGTATTAGCTAAAATGTTTTTTGAACATTTTTTTTTAACATGTTTTATCTTTTTCTAGTTTTTTTTTGGTTTTTTTTTTTAAATTTTTAAACTTTTTTTAAAAATTTTGTTTTTTAATTTTTTTATTTTTAACATTTTTTATTAATTGTTTTTTTTTCGGCGACTTTAACTACTGAGCCGCCGGACCAGCTGAAATAAGAGAGGCCAAAAGAGAATCAAGTAATTAGGGCTTATTTTCCCATTTTAATCCCGATAGAGACTTGATTGTTCAGCTTTATCCTGGAAACATACTTAAAAAATGCAGGCTTAAATTAAGTATTTTAGGCTTGATTTTAGAATGGCTTTTTTTCTGTGTACAGTTTAGGCATCACTTACCCCACTGTGGGACGGGTTAAATTGACTCTGCTATTGATGCTAATCAGAAGTACATATGCTTAAAGGGTCTGCAACGCCTCCTTCTACCTGTTACATGCACTCCACAAAACCATAATACTCCCTTTGCCTTTTTTATAAAGCGCAGGGTATACATATGAGAAGTAATAAAACTGCAAGTGCTAAGAGTTTTATCATGTCAACGCGCATGCGCAAAAGGCTTTGTTCGCTGCCGGTCATACACCTGAGAAAACGCTGTGTCAACCTGGTCTCCAATCCCCTACAGCAGCCACAACAACAGCCACCACAAGGGTAGCGTCCTAAGCAGAGGCAGTCGCAGAGACGTCTGAGGAGGGAGAGATAAATTTAGCTAGAGCTAGAGAAAAGGTATTTTTTGGCTGTCGTTTTGATCAAGAATTGAAATAATTAATAGGGATACTTTATGTCGTAAGCATATAAAAAAAAAAAAAAATGTAAAGGAAATATGGTAAGTTAACGTAAATCATACCAAAGTCGCTAATATAGTTTCAATTCTCAAAGTTTGAAAGAAACGTTCGTTCACAACTCACTATGGTAAAAAAAAGAGCCGATATTTTGACATAAATTCAAACTTTTTTATGTTCAGCATCTTAAAAATTTTTGGATTTCCTAAATCAAAATACTCCAAAGGGAACTAAAATATTTTTTTTTTTCGATTTTTTGGAACTACCCCAAATATTTGAAGCTCGATCAAAGTCTGCTGATTAGGAGTTGCCATGTGAACATGGTAAACGTATTTAAAATACATTACTAGTAGAGATTTTTAGTATTTGTGTTCTTTTGTGCAATTGTCCAATGTGTTGCTCATGTGAATTTTAAGCTAAAAACTAACTAATGCGTTCCTGTTCTGTTAAACTTTAACTTAAGTAACTATATCACAAGGTAACAGCCGAAACAAAACAATTTATAAATTCTACTTAAATCTAGTTAGAAATTAAAAATTAAACTAAAAATATTTTGCAGTATTTTTAAGTTTTAAATTTAAATTTTACTTTTCACTGTGTCGGGTAGAAAGGAGGTTTTGAAGACAAGTTGTAATTAAGAAAAAAAATATATAAAGTTTCGAATAGGCTAACTAAACTTTATGCCAAATCTCAAGTCTCTAGCTTTATATTTAGATTTTTTATAAATATTTTACACTATTTTCTCATAGTTGGATTGGAAGGGGGAGGGGGAGGTGAAGGGGTGGTCCAATCCAAAACATAATAATTAGTGTTACTTAATTCAAGCTCATATCTTTATACTTAGAGTTTATGCCAAAGTTTCGGGCTGTTTTTCCATAGTGCAACTGCTAAATAAAAATCATTTTCATATAGTATTTATTTAAAAATTTTTTGGTTTTGGAATATAAGTATCAGAATCACGAAATATTCTTAGCTTTAAAAGAAAGGTTGGGGAACATAAGCATATTTGTAATCAACATATTGGAGTTATTTCAAATAGGATTTTTGTTTTATTTTTGTAGCTTTACAATTGTATGTTAATTGGGTGTGTTATGCAATGTTTATGTCACTTATAGATTAAGAAAACATGCCACCTTTTTGGTAGTTTTTTCATAATACGCAGGCCATACGTATAACATATGTATTTAAGAGCAGCCAAAGTTATCGAAATCGTCTCTCAGAGTACAATGGGTGAAACACCAAACAAAAGATACAGCCAAATTGCTTTCTATTAATTTAATTAATTTTATCAATCAAAGCAGGCCACAAAAAAAAACATTTTTTTATTTAGTTTACCTAAATTGATTTGCAAAGTACATAGCCCACCAATCCAAATACGATCACAATTCATGTTTCGTAAAACTTACTTTTATTTAATAAAAATCAAAATAAAAGACCATTATATTAATTGCAAAATAAATTGTTTATCGTAGTATTAATGATAAAAAAAAAAAAATCGAAATCATCGAAATCAATTACCAAAATACATATGTATGTTTAGTAAAATGCTTAACTAGTCAATATATATATGTATTTATTTTCATTAAATACGTTTTTTATTGTCTTCTATTTTATGTAAAAGTATAGGTTCCCAAACAAAGCATTATGATCCCTAATTATCTTTCGTCTAATTTGCTAAATATATAAAAAAAAAAAAAGGCGAATTATTTTAAAACTAAAAGACAAAATATTAAAAGAAAATAAAATTGAAAAGAGCAAAATGTAAAATAAATGAGCTAATTTCAACCCTGCAAACTCCTGTTATCTTTTATTTCTTTCTCCTTTCCCATTTCCCGTCTCCAGCTCCATTTCGCTCTCAACGGCGAACTCTTTGTTCATGTTCATGCTCTTCTCCTAATCGTTCTCCTTGTGCTATGATAAATATATATATTGTTCCTGTTCATTCTCAGTTTACTCGTCCTTCAGTGCTATCTCCTGCTTCATTTTCTTCTCTTTCAGCAAGCTAAAACGAAGCTTGTAGTGCGTTGGCGTCAAGGTGATGCCGCATTCACCATCCATGTTCACCTGCTTGTCGTTCTGACTGGACGACAGCTGCACATGAAACCGCCGCAATATGCGGCCCGCGAAGAGGGTGAGCATCATGCGAGCCAACTCGTCGCCTGGACACATGCGCTTGCCGGTTTGAAAGGGTATGAACTGCGCTGGAACTGTATACTCGCCATTGGCGTTGAGGAACCGCTCCGGGCGGAACTGCTCTGGCTCGGGCCAGGCCTCTGGGTTCATATGGATGGCCCATTGCAGTATGAGTATCATGCTGCCGCGCTCGAGAAAGTAATCGCCCACGGTAATGTCGCGCTCGACGCCGTGCGGGATGCCCAGCGGCACCACAGATCTGATGCGCTGCACCTCGGCCAGGCAGGCGCGGAGGTACACTATCGAGTCCAGCTCGGACAATGTGGGCACATCGCTGAGGTGCTGCAGCTCCGAGTGCAGACGCTGTTGGCAGCGCTGCTCACGCGCCATATAGAGCAGGAACCATCGCAGCGTGGCCAGTGAGGTGTCCACGCCGGCGCCAAAGAGATCGGCCAACAGATGACGCAGCTGGTCATCGCAATAGAGCTCCGAGAACGGCTGCCGTTCGCCCAAAAAAAGGTGAAGTATACTTAGCGGCTGCTTTGCTGGCAGCTCCTCCTCCTGCTCCTGATCCTGCTCCAAATGCAGCTTCATCTGTTTCTCACAACGATGGATAATACGGTCGTAGATCTTATGGGTTCTGGCCTTTCCATCCAGAAGAAAGCGAATGTTGCGCTTGTTGCCCGGCAAATGTCGCAGCCAGGGCAAAAAGTTGACCACGGCCGAGACGCCGATCAGCTTGACGCCCTCCTCCTGCAGTTGCTGCAGATAGAGCCAGTCGGGATCGGTGCGCTTGTACGTCTCGCCAAAAACCAGATCGTTTATAACATTGCCCAGTGAGTGCTGCAGCGCTGGCAGCGGATCCAGTGCCCCAACTTTCAGTGCTTCCGTCTCGTATGACTGTCAATGTGTGGAAAGGGAAACGATAGAACAGATACAAAATGCAAGCTATGAGATACATACATATTATATGTACTACTATCAACTATGGCATATGAAAAATGAGTGAGATCGAGACCGAAACCGAGACCGGGACCGAGAACAGAGTGAAAAGTGCCAAAGCAAAAGGAGAAAAAAAACAAAAAAAATATTTAAAAAAAAAAAAAAGCTGCAAAGCAAAGCATCAAAAACATTCAGTAGCAGCAACAACAACAACAACATCAAAATTAGCAAATTTAAAATTTATGCGTCGTCGCTTTCGTTGTTGTTATTGTCATAGCAGCAGCACAAAACACACTGCGGTCGCCGAGTGATGATCACAACGGAAAGTGAATGTCCACCAACGACGGCAACAGACCCAGAGACAACGACAACGACAACGACAGCGGCAACAACAACTACAAAGACAACAACAACAACAACAACGATAACGCCAACGAAAGCAGCAACAACTCTGACGACGATCACGATGACGCGTAGGACCTTCACTTTCATGATTCTTGGAATTTCTCACGCGGGCCAGCTAACCAATTAGTCAGAGAGTACTGACTCCAGACACTGGCTGAAGCTGAAAGAGACTCAGACTGAGACTACTCACCTGGAGGCACTCGTTAACGCGGCGGCCAATGCGCTGCTCCAGCTGCACACGCGTCTCGCACTGTTTGCGCGTCATGCCCAGCGCCTTAAGCCAATCGATGAGCTGGCGTCTCTGATATTTCCAGATGTGGCCGGCGGCCCCAACGATGCCTGTTGCGTTACGAGGAGATTAGAGTAGAGTAGAGTAGAGTAGAGTAGAGTAGAGTAGAGTAGAGTAGAGTAGAGTAGAGTAGAGTAGAGTAGAGTAGAGTAGAGCAGAACAAATTACAAGCAAAGTTTGCTTAGATGCTTTCTTAACCCTTTGCATGGCATGTTCTCTGATTTCGAAGCGGTTTTTTTTTTTGGATAGAAAATTTAAATTAAAAAATACAGTTATTCTTAGTTTTTAAAATTTCTTGTTTGCAATTTTTTTTTTTGTTAAGAAAAAGTGCTTTTTGGCATTTTTTGATTAAAAATACAGTCTTCTAATGAATAAATAAAGTATTAAATTTTTCTTAGTAGATAAAAAAAAATTAACAATAAAGTTTAAAACACAAGCATTAAAGGGCTGTGCGACTTCAAAAAAATATAAATTTATTTGGTGTGAAAAACATATGTTAGTTATATAAAACCAAGACACAAGAATTAAATAATGTGTATGTTTCAGATACACATTGAATCCAGAAATTGCACATTTTTATTCCAAAATATCGAGATACATAGACAAAGGGTTAAGTTCGTTCGTTTGTATCGTGTCTGTTCGGTTCGGTTCGGTTCGGTTCAGTTCAGTTGGGTTCAGTGCTCACCATATCCTTTCATAATGCCGTGCGTCACATAGAGTGGAGCACGTGCTGTCAGCTCCTCGTGGCGCAAGAATTCACGCACTAGGCTCGCATCCGACAGCACCACAGTACGCACCTTGCCCATGTTCAGCCGATAGATGCCGCCGTAGCGCCTGGCCAGTGCCTGTAGTGACTTGTGCGGCGCACTCTTGTCCAGGAACGGTAAATAGCCCACGATGGGCAGACCCCAAGGTCCTGGCGGTCTCCGCCCAAAGAGACGCTCATTGCGACGCTGACATATCAACGAGACAATTATAAGGATCACAGCGAGCAGCACGCTGGACACAACGATTCCCATTTGATCCGATCCGATAGTTGCCTCCTCAGTTCCACGATTGTCTGCCATATTTGCTTGGCTATGATATCAGCGAAGTAAGTTGGTATTTCGCCCTGTTGAACGTCTGTTCGGTAACGAGGCTCTTCAATTACTGGAATTTTTTTAGAATTTGAAACGTGTCTGGCAACAGAGCTACACATGCAGACGACAGACATCAGACAACAGACGGTGGACGGTGGACGGCGAACTGTCGAAGGCCGCACAGCAGTAGTTCATATGCACACTTACTGATACAGATACAACGAATACAAATACACTTACATATATGTATATGTATGTATGTAAGTATATGCATATACGAGTATTTACTAATATGCCAAAAGGTTCGCTTCTTCCTTTGTTGACCAAAGTAAAATTTGCAGTTGAAATATGTAAATATACATACATACACACATAAATACACACACTCACTCACACACATTTATATGTGGACATTGCGCATTTGTATTGAATACGATTGGAGCTATCGCTATTCGAACTCAACCCACGAGCAACTGATTCAATCTGAATCTGCTGCATATCATTTACAAATTTGTGTATCTGTACATAGATACATATTTATTTATTTTCCTTTTGTTGATATATCTTACATGAATTTGACTTCATTTTCTTCCAATTCTTAAATCGATTTTTGTACCAGAAAGAGCTAGTAGGAAAGGCTGCAGTCGAGGCCTGTAACATATTTATTGTGTCAATAAAACAAATATGGGAAAAGAAAAGAAAAATTATGACAAAAATCAAATAATGTCCAAGACGCAATTTAATAAGCATACATACTATACATACGTACACACATACTTTCATATGTGCATAAATGCTTACACAAGTATAATACATTGATTAATTGATTATTCGGGGCTATATGTTTCAATTTCGTTTTACGAACATATCGAGCCCTATTTGCGACAATAACGTATGCGCCATTTTCCGAAATTTTTTTTTTATGCCAATATGTTTATAAACACCACCCGCACCTGCACCTAAAATATTACATTTTTATTTTATATATTTACGGAGATATTGACCTGTGAATAATAACGTAAGCGACAAATGACCCGAAGAAATCAACTTAACGAAACCTAAAAAACTCTCTCCTGTAAAATTGCGTTTTGGCGCATACGTTATTGTCGCAAATAGGGCTCGATATGTTTGTATGTAAATTCCGTTCTAAGTATCCTATCTATGCGCCTAAGTAGGATTATAGAGAGATGGGAAAAGTTTTCGCAATCCGCAAGAAATTGTTGAAATCGTCAACAAGTGTCAAGATGTTTCTCAAAAAATCAAAATCTACAACATTAAACGCATGATGCGAAATCATTTAATAACAATTATATTATGTTTGGCATTACTTGACCTTTATTTCCATCTTATCAATAAAGACTTGGATATCTGGTGTTGCTACAACAGAAGCGCAAAGACGAGTCAAAGATTCCCGCCAATTTTGACAGACAAAGAAGCTGAAGAAACATCTTACTATTTTAGCGCGGCAAAAATGCAGCGTTGCCACTAAAATGTTTTTATTTATTGATTCGATGTACGCAATGTTTTCTCTTTTACATGTTAAGTTAAATTCAAAACGGATTGTACAAAAAGTTACGACTTTATGCAAAAAAAAATGGATCTGGCCTATGTGCTGTGGCAGCTATGTATATGAGATGAAATGATTTAAGCCAATTTTAGTAGTTTAAGTATTTCAAAACTCTATACATATACTGAATGATTGGTTGATATATTAAAAAAATGTATAGTATGGTTAAACTGTCTGAAAAGCTGTGTAAAAATTTGTTAACTTTAAATAATTTATAATTTAATTTTCTTCTTAAATTTTTTTCTTAATCAATGCGCTTACAATTTACATTAAATAGATTAAACTAAGAAGAATCCATCAATTTTTTTCTTTAAAATTAGCCACTGATTTCATATTGGAGGACCACCGTGCGTAGGAGAAAACAGAACACTTTGAAAGGTTTAATTTTTTAGAGCATTTAGTCGGAGTTGACGCGCAGAAAAAGAACGGCAACAAAGAGCTGCTGTGGCTCACAAAAGAAAATGTTCTAAAAGCTTTCTTACTTTTTGGTTTCTTTTTTAAGGCGAACCCAAAGTGTTAGCGTTATATATGATGAGTCGGAAAATATTCTTTTTGTGTCTTATCGCTTGTAATATGAATACAAAAAGTTGAATAACTGTGCCCGACAAAAAATTTAAGTGTTGTGTTTGGGAATGACAAATGAATTTGCATACATTTTAAGAGCTTGCAAATTAAAGTATAATTTAATAACAACAAATCGTTTATTTTTTTAGAGCAAATTTAGTAAAGGAAAAATTGAATTTGTCTAACCAGTGACGAGCAGTGGAATTTGAAAATGAAATTTCACAAAAGCCTTAGTTAAACTATTGCCAAAAGTTAAATTAAGGAAATTCCTTTTTTTTAATTGGACCACGCTTTTATATCTCCCTCCCCCGTGCAAGTGTTTAGGGATTCCGATTGGAACAAATGTTTGTACTTTTAGGCTGGCACTACTATCATTAACATTTGTGCAAAGTTATGCGTTAAAATATTCATTTGTGTTTAAGGTACGATTAGTTTTGTACGACGCCAAATGTGCATTTGGCGATTTTGGTGCCAATTCAATTTCATGGAAAAAAGTCCCGCGTGAAAGTGTATGAAGCAATGTTTTCTGACTATCAGGACAAGATAAAGCGTATTATTACGGGCGATGAGACTTGGATCTACGCCAACGATATGGAAACTACCGATCCATCGAGCGAATATCGGCTAATGGTGAGCCGAGACCGAAAAAATCGCTTCGAATTCGCTCAAAAATCAAGGTCATGTTGACAGTTTTTTTTCGATTATCATGGTTCTTGCAACACGATAATGCGCGCTCTCATACTGCCTCTGTTCTATGTGACCATTTTGCCAGAAACTCGACCAAAATAGTCCCGCAGCTACTTTTTTCGCCTGATTTAACTTTGTGTGACTTCTGGCTATTTTCTTAGCTCAAAAGACCTCTCCGAGGACATCGTTTCGGGTCGATTGAGGAGATTCAATCAAAATCATCAAATGCACATTTGGCGTTGTACAAAACTAATCGTAGCTTAATCACTTATGAATATTTGAACGTTTAACTTTGCACAGATGTTAATGATAGTAATGCCAACTTAAAAGCTCAAAAATTTGTTCCAATCGGAATCCCAAAATTTTTTTAATTTAAATTTCCCGCTACTTTTTGCCCACAGTAGTATCTTTATTATTTGGATCTGGTGCTTACACCCCGCCATCACCAACTCTTAGAAAAAGCTCATAGTAATTCTGTCATAAAGCTAAATACTTTAAGCTTTGCATATTTGCTAATTAGATTAAAGAATAATGAATATTTTTTCTGAGTTTTAACTTGACCTCTTCTTCACCCTTCTCCTTTTCTTATCTTATTTCTTAATAATAACCTTTGATAATAACTCTTCACTAGTTATATAAAAGTAATACTCGACAGATGTGAAATAAAATCCTTAAATTTTACTTATGTTCATTAGAACAAAATTTTTAAAGGTAAGCTTAAGAGCTCTTCAACAATACTTTTCCAAGGATATAGCTAAAAAACAAAGAATCAAACAAATAAACAAGATTTGCTTTCTGTTTTCCTCCTGGCCATCAACATCTTTAGGTCATTGAACAGCTAATTTAGACAAATCGATCATTATGCGACGCGCCGCGACGGCTGCCAAATATTATAAATATCAAAGGAGGTTGTATTTTTTGTTAATAATAAGTAAAATTATCTGTTAAATTTTCCAATCTTAAATATTGTGTCATAAAGTGGCAAAAACTGTTCAATGGATTTGTGAAATGTATGTATCAGGCAGAAGTGTGCGTGGCAGACTCCATAAATTATATATATTCTTGATCAGAATCAACAGCCGAAACGATTTAGCCATGTCCGTCGGTCAGACCGTCCGTCTATTTGAGCCAACCGATCTCAGAGACTATAGAAGCTTGAGACATCAAACTTGGAATGTGGGTTTCGGGAGACCGGAAGCAGATAAAGTTTGTCTCTAAACTTAGATTTGACCACTATATAATGTAGCTGCCATATATGTAGCTGTTTTTTTCAACATAGCTTTTTACAAGCAACGCATAAGTTTCACTTCCTCCACCTGCGAACGATTTTGTGTGGAATTGGGCGTGCGTATCCACAATTTCACCCGGAGATTGTCTAGGATATTTTTTGTGTAATCCATCTTATTAAAATTTCTATCATCGAATAAGCATGGAAATTTTATTCCACACATAAGCACACAAATTCAATAGGTAAAAAGAAATATCTTAAAAAACTAAAAAACTCATATGTATGTTATGTACATATCTCCGATCCTATAAAGGGAAGTTGCTGGTCATGAAGCTGGTGAATCAACGGGATCATGCGATACATTTCCTACGCAGAAAACTTCGATCGCTGCTGGAGAGCTTTCAGGAGGACTGCCAGATGAGCTATGAAGAGGCAGCACAGCTGTTGTTCCACCTGGGCTTGGAGGATCTGCAGATGCACATCAAATGGCTGGAGTACTACAATGATCATGCACCGCTGCTAAAGTGGAACTCCATCAACAACTACATTGAGCTACACTATCCGAGCGATGGACGCGTGCTGAAGACAACGATCACCGAGTACACCAAACTAACCATCTACCTACAGCAGGAGAGCCTCGAGATGCCGCGCAAGAAGGCCTACTACTTGATCGAGATGCTGCACTGCGCCCACAGCCTACACCAGCTAACTCTGGGTGGTGCACTTAAGCCGCTCGAGCCGCTGGTGCAGAATCTCCTCTTTTTAGACGATACGATCGAGAAGTTTCACTATTTGGTATATCAACTGTTGCCCTTATATCGCGACCACATACGTCTTCAGTGTGATTGACGATGCGCCAACAATGGCTAAGAGTCTGTTTATACCTACCTTGGATTTTGTTATTAATTCTTAGCCGTTTAATATTAAAATCTGAATGTATCTTAGCCGAAGCTTCGAAACTTCGAGTCACCTGTGCCCTTTGTGGCTGTGGCTGATTCATTTTGTGATCAAGCACTTCAACAATGAGCCACAAGAAAGTTGGCGGCTATTGACATGAGCTAAAGTAGAGCGCAGCTTACGGAATATTATCTTCTGAAAGGATGTGGCTCATGGCTACTGGCCATGAAGGACCAACAATCGTGACTGTGGGACATTTATGTTCACATAGTATTGCCAACATTATATATTATTCGACCCACCATCATAAGAAGGAACCATGAACCGCTATATCCAACCCATATAGTGATTGTAGGTACTAACAATAATTGTAATTGCTCTGTTATTGTATTCCGACACTACAGCGTCAACAAGTTACTATTTGAATTGACATAAAAATTACAATAACAATTGTCTAGCTTGTCAAAAAATATAAATCTACAATAATAATAAAATTCGTTTGAGCAAATCTATGCCAATTTTTTTTTTGGATTTGTTTTTAAATTAAATATAAGATCAAATTGTGCATCATAAATTTTGGCTCGAAAAAATGTATCTCTCACTAAACGAACTTACGGGTTGAATTTGAATTTGAATTCGAAATTTGAATGTGTCAAATGTAGGGATGGGACGATTTATCATATCATCATCATATTGTGTATCACAATAATCGATTATTTTGCTTCCAATGGCGATTTAATTGTATCGTAAAATGTGTTGCGATTAATATGACATTAGGATAGATCGCTGGTCAAGTCAGCACAATGGTACTGATAATAGAGATTGGCATATCTTGAAACATCTGCATACCAAGTCATGCTCCTTGCGTTCTGCAAGTGTTTGTGTGTTTTTGTTTGTTGTTTAGTGTAATATCGACACTACTAGACCTCAAGCTAACTAAAAATGACTTTATTGTTTTTAAAATGTTAAGAATGTTAATAAGAACATTTATGTACTCTCATTTCACACACATTCACTCTTATGTTGATTTGATGCTCTAATGTCCAATAACCGCAATGCGAATACAAATTTCGGTGCGACTCGGTCGAGGCGATCAAAATGGGGGCAGCATCGAGTGCAGCTTAGTCTGGCTCTGGCTTGGGCTCACGTGGCGTACGCGCGTTCTTCTTATCATTTCGACATTCTTAATAAGAGTGTACTCGTGTGTGTTTTTTCACGCACTCATAGATACGTATGTATGCATGTAAGCATACATAACGTACATAGGTACATATATGAGTACAGATATGTTCATGTTGAAACAGCAATCTTTATTACAATTGCAACAGCACCATCAGCAGAGACTGCGGCAATTCTTTCTCGCTAGCTGTACTGTAATTTCTGATATGGTTTTGCATGCATTTCATAGCCCCACCCCGTCACTCCACTCCACTTATTGCTAATCAATGTCTGTTTGTTTTGTGAACAAATAATTTCGAAAGTTCGACCCCGAAAAATGTGTCAAGGAAGTTAGCATGCTCTATTGCTTAACCCAAATTTCACAGTATGCTCAACAGTATGCTGTCGCTGTGCATATTTAAATTTGTGTACATGCACACTTATACATATTTTATTTGATTGTCTCAGTTGATGACGGTATTCTATGTAAACATTAATACATGGACAAATGTATGGAAAGGACGCACCCGCCCCGACCGCTATTATATTGGGGCCGCTGGATTTTTTGAAGAATTGACATTCAACAAAATTTAATAATACAAAAATATAACTCTCAAAGGATTCATTAAACATTAAATTCGCAGCCCTAATTTAGGGTATTCACTTGACCGTGCCACGCGTGGCAGCTTTGAAGTTGGTAGATGTGCATTACTTACAATGTGAACAGCGCATTGTGTTTTAACTCTGTCTAGTCAACTATTTGGATTGAAATATTGGCTATTTTCACTTTTACAATTGCTATTGGATCTGCTTGTGCTCCTTGTTAGTCTAGTAGCTGCTAGAGTTGCGGAATGGCGTGCGAAAGGTTCTGCTTCAAGTCGGGCTACTGTCTTTTGACGGTTTAATGTTTGTTCCTGACTTACACTTACAGGTAATGATTATCGCTTTAATATCGTCAGCTCTGTGGACGACTGCAAACATATTTGTACTTATTTTGGCACCAAAACACAGCTGCTTACCTTTGTAAATAGTCGACGACTTGCACATATGCCAACTGCAAGGCTGCCACAATAGTGGCAGTAACATCGCAGCTGCATTTAATTTTCGACTGATTGTTCCAATGACAGCTACATATACCATATATATGATATAGTAAGCCGATTTTAACAGAATCTGTTCAGAATGTGTAAAACAAAAGAAAGCTCCCAATTTGGGAACTGGACTAAAATATCCACAGAGAGTAGTTCCCATCTGCCTGTTACATACTTTGCACAAAACCATTAGGGTATAACACGTCTCTTGTTCGTCCGATTCTTGAGAATGAATCAAGTGTGTGGTCTCCTCAATATGAATCCTATCGTGCCAGGATAGAATCTGATTTTTGAATTTTTGCTCTTCGTGGCTTGAGTTGGAACTCAGAACCTCAGTTGCCGTTCTCTTACTCAATCTTCCCTCTCTTACTAACCGTAGAACTATGCTTGAAGTAAAGATCAATCACAAATTACTGCAGGGCCATATTGATTCGGCAAATTTGTTGGATTACATTACCTTCAACGTACCTTCTAGAATAACTCGTAGATTTAAATCTTTAATTAATAAAAAAAAACCTCTTTATGAAAATTTCGGATATCCAATTTAGTAACGAATAATATTAAGTTTTACATATTAATTATTCAAAAAAACACTCGGCACATTGCGCTGAATCCTTCTTAATACCTCATACATAAGTACTATTACTTTTTTGCCCAGTGCCGAGGGACATCATTTTTTTTTTTTTTAATTTTATCTGTAATACTTGATATCCGAATATTTGTAATATTTGATATCCGAAATTTTGGGGCACTTGGTGCTTAGATGTGTGTAGAAATTTATGTACTTCAGTCCCATCGCCAATATAAAAATGAGAATAAAAACACATTAAGTCAAAGTGCGTTACAGAAAATCACCCTAAACTGAAACCAATTTAAGCCCGCATTCTAGTAAATAAAATCCAACTGTCTGGCAACACTGGTTCCTCTTGCAATGCACAAGTATAAAGGTCAATTCTCTTGTATGCAATATTATTCTAAATAATAAATTTTCTCAAAAAATTAAATATTTTTTTGATTTCTTTATCAGATATAGAAAGACTTTTTACGAACACAATTGCCTAGCTCAAAAGCTGACGACCAGATCGGACGGTCATAGCACGTTTTTCATTCTTCCTGTATATATTGCCAATCGCATTTCAAACCCTTCGTGTTGCTTTCGGCACTAGCGCAGACTGTCGTCCGCAGTGATATCGTTAACAAACTGGGAATTGCACGAACCTCTTCGTAATCTGTGGACAGACTATAATAGTCTGTAAAGTACGATTAATTCTACACAGCCCGCGAACATTTCGACATTTTTCATCATACCGTACCACAATCAAAGGTACGGCTAAGTTTGCTGGTCATACATACATGTATACACTCAGAAAAAAAACAAGCACATCTGTGCACAAATCAAAACAAACTGTGCATGAAAGTAGCGCAAGCACGATTTTTCTTACTTCATGAACGCTTGGTCATGAAATTTCATGAACACTTGGGTGTTCTTTTTTGAACGTATGGGAACAATTTAATCGCTTTTTGGGCTCATTTTATGAACATTTTAGTTCATTTCAGAAGCATATAGGGGTCGTTTTGGGAACGTGTCCACAACATTTCATGAACAGCATGTGCACAATCCAAGAACATTTGAGCTCGTTTCAGGAACATATCCACAACATTATACGAACAGTAGGTGCTCAGTTCTCGAACATTCGTTTACTACTTTAGGACCGTATTGGTTACACATTTAGAACAGACCGTTCTCAATTTATACCCATATTTTCCACTTTAGGACCCGATTGGTTTTTCATATAGAATATATTGTTTATAATTTATCCGTTTTAATAAAAATACACAGTAAATTAATGTTTTAGTATTTTATTGATTAAATTGGATACATATTTAATTTTCTTAATTTAACCTCTTGACGTCTTCGGTTCAGCTCATCTAGCTGGTCGTCGATCTCGTTGTCGCTCACGAATGAACTGTTCCTTGTTCCCGACATTTCATTATTTCATTAATCACTCATAAATATTGTGTTGTCTTCAAAGCTGCCGCCTTGGTCCGGTCTCTTCAGTATTTTTGAGATTAATGTAATTTCCTTGCTTGGCAGTGCTAGAGTTCAAGTCTTCAGGGTGTGAGGAAAAATCCGATTGAACTGATATATGTATAAGGCGCTTCACCAAGTCAACAGTTCCACTCCGCTCTAGGACCCTGTGTTTCGTTGTAAAGGAGCTTGAAACTGCTTATGTTTTGTATGTCGATATCCGTGCCCCTCTTCTTGTCAGCGACGATGATCCGATTTAGGCTAGCTCCCACCGAGTAAAAAAACCATAAATTTATTTCTCAAGCAACAGGAGATCAATGATAACAAAGAAAACTGAATACACAAACAATTGCTATAGAGCTTACAACGATTATAATTACATGCTTCCAGAAAGTATGCACTGAATAATAAAGTTATTGGATTGACTGTCGCCAGATGGCGATTTCTGGGAGTGCTGTCAATTTCACTTCATTTAGTAGCGCCATCTCCTGTAAAAATTTGTTCCCAATAAAAATTTACTTTTCACTATTTTTAAATATACTCACAGTCGTTAGAAATATTTCCTTTGACACACAGCAAAAGCAAAGACATCAACTCAAATGTAAAATTGAAGTCGTCGCCAGCTTTTCTTTTAAGGAAAATTAAAAATGTTTGACTTTTCTCGTTAATTTTTTTCTGTGTGCACGATTGGATACCGACTCGTGCTTGTTTTAAGCACGAAAAAATGAGACCGATTCGGTCATATATCAAGAAAATTGTGCATGATTTTTTTCGTTCATTTTTTTCTGAGTGTATGAATGAATTTTCACAGGGTATTAAAGGGCTCAGTAACCGCTTGGTTAGAAGCTGAATCACGCTGAGAATTGAATATTCGACTTGCTCATAACTGAAAATCGCCAAGAAAAAATATGACTAACTGTCTATTCTGAGTAGCGATTGAAGCTGTACAGCTTCTTCAATGGTTTCGTATAAAATTAAATTGTAATTAGCGTACAAAATCAAATACAACATTTTACAGATGCCTTGACATCTTTCATAGACAAACCTAGCGTTCATTTAACTCATCCAACAAGCCGACATGCAGCGCTAGAAGCAAAAACAGCAAACACAAGAACGTGTCAGTAGCATCAGGTATCCACTAGGCAGTAAAATTTAAATAACATCAATTAAAAGAATTTACATTTGGTCACATTTTTATTTCATTCTCGATTTTGATTTCGATGGCTTGGCCATCGCACTTGACAGCCCCAACCCGGACTGGGCCCGTACTTGGGTTATGGTTGTGGACGGGTTGAAGCCAGGCCAAATTTATCGCGACGTAGTTAAACTTGAGCGTTTGCAAAATGCAAAAATTAGCATAACATACACATCATGCACACACACACACACACACACTCACTGTTTTTGAAAAGTTCTGCCCGGTGTTGGGGTACCTGGGCGGGTCTGGACCAAGCTTACATCGAGCATGAGTTTCAGTCTGAGTCTGAATCGGAGTTTTTATCTACATACATATGTACATATATCTGCAGCCGAGTCTAAGCCGAACCGAACCGAACCGAACCGAACTGAATCGAGCTGATAGGTCTAGCAATTCGTTATTGTTGTTGTTAATGCAGTGGCGTGCAGTTCAACGGCTTTTGCACCATTTAAAGATCAATGCACCCCGCTGGTGGCAAGCAACTGAGCACTCAACAATTAAGCTTTACTATTGCATCTCTGGCTGGGACAAGGCACAAGGCGGGGGTGCGGTCATACCAACGGCAACGGCACTGGCCAATTGCCACTAGCCACTAGCCACCGGCCGGCCTGGCCTGGCCCGGCCCGGCCTAGACTGGCACTGGGCAGGTCCGGTCCGAGCCGAGCCAGACAAACACGACAGATCGGGGCAGCAATCGAATTCAGAGTTCGGTGTATGCAAAAAACCTTGCGCATGAACGAATCCATGGACATGGGCAAACTCACACTCCCTCTCCACAAGTCACACCCCTGCATCCAAGTCGATTCGACAGCTAGATAGCGCTCACGGAAACTTTGTGTTTAGCTGTAAGCTGCGATTTTGATTATTGCATTTTTGAAATGCGAATATGCAAAAAATGCATTTTGAATTTAAAATGGAGTTCGGCAGCGTGTCTAGCCGGTTGCTGTTTTTGGTTGACAAATTGGCTACTCAACTTGTTCTGACATTTTTATATGAGCTCCTTTCTGTGTTGTTGTATTCGTTGATCGTCTAATGAATGTGGCAACATTCTAATTTAAATTGCGCGCCACACATTGTTTCGACACCTGCTCAACAGCCACTGACAAACACATTGGCAGAGGCGTTATAACCATTTATTGTCATCAAAAGAAATAAGTTAATTTCATAAATTAATCGGGATTTTCTTACTCGCTATAATACATTTCTTTCCAATGCATATAACCTGCAGAAGGAATCCTTTCTTGGGATTAATGAGTATGTCTGCATACTCATTAGCAGAAGGAATCCTTTCTTGGGATTAATGAGTATGTCTGCATATTAGCAATTAGAAATAGTAATATTTGTTTTTATCATTGCGGACGGTAGTGCGCGCTAGTGACGAAAGGGTGTAAACTCACTTGGACCGTGAGATAAGCAGGTATAAGTGGGAGGGGCAAAATTTAAATGATTGCAGCAAATGGGACAGTTTGAGCCTCTTGGTCAACATATGAAATAAAGTTTTTTAATCCCACATTTTGGCGAATTTAGAGAAAACGAGTCAAACAATTTTTATAAATACTTCTACTTAATACTAGAGTGCCAGGGCACAGGATATCCCACAATCGAGCACACTCGAGTTTGGCCCGTGAGCGAAACGAGCCGTGGGCAGGCGAGTAAAGCGAAAAGTGGGCGGAGCCCCCTTGTTAGATCTAAATACTCAAGATAGAATAAACTAGTGGACGGTGCTACAGTCGAGCATACTCGTCTGTCTGAGACCCCGTATTATAGAAATAACAAGCCCTGATTAAAATAAAATAATATCAATCGCTACAGATATATTCCAACCTAGGAGTCTCTAGCTCTTATAGTCTCTGATATCTAGGCGCTCTTACAGACGGACATCGCTATATCGACTCGGCTGTTGATGCTGATCAAGAATATTAATACTTTAGTGAGCCGAAAATGTTTCCTTCTCCATGTTACATACATTCCAACGAACACAATATACCATTTTTTTTATTTTTTAAGTAACGGGTATAAAAAGGGTGAATTAAGCTGTGCAAAATAAGTTGTAAGCAATTATATTAAGTATGTATTTTCGTTTTATTGTGCAAATGTCCAATGTGTTGTTCATGTGAACTTATAACTCAAAACTAACAAATAAGCTCAGGTTTTATAGAGTATTCCACATGATTTCAAAAGACTTATCTTAAAAGGCTATTAACAAAACTTTATGTCAAAAATTTGATATTTCTAAGAGTCGGATGAAGAAGGGCAAGGCAAGGTCAAATTAAAAATTCAAAACAAACTATACGTTCTACTTTAGTCTAATAAACAAACACTTCCAACTCTAAGTTCCTACTAGGAACTTCCTAGCTATATTTTTGTCGACAAGGAATTTGGGTAAAAGGCAAGATTTAATAAAAAAATATTAAAATATTACTCTTATTTTGATATGAGTATAGTAAGCTTTTAAACCCATTCCTGATAGCTTTGACTGGGTTGAATTCAAATTTTGTCTAACTGAAATTCATGCCAAATTTCAAGTCTCTAGCTTTATATTTAGAGTTAATGCCAAAAAAGCCTTTATCCCATAGTGCAGGCGTTGACATTTAATCATGATACTCGTACACGTGTCAGATGTTTTTACACATTTCGTAGCCACAACCCAAAATTATTTCTTCTAAGTTAAATTACATATTTAAAGCCCCAGGCCGGGAAAGCTTATCAAGGAAAATCATTCTTCAGTTTTTAGAAAATGGTTTGGTTTTTTCACTTCGTGATAACTGTTATTAGGTTAGATAAAGAGCATGGCATATTCTCGTATCATTCAACACACTTTCAACTTATGTTTCAACACACTTTTGAAAAAAAACATAAAAATTGAAAAAGTTAGTCAGAAGTAAAGTTTGATTTGCATTTGTAAAATGAGTTGTTGAATGTGTATTTTAAGATAACAACTAACAAATATATGTGAATTCTGTGGAATATTACTTTTAAGTCTTGTAAGATCGAGGCGAACAATACCTTTTGCCCGTTTTCAGCCCTTTTCGTGAAGAATGCAGGGTAGCATTTATGCTAAGAATTCTGAATTTTCACAAGGTCAGATGGGGAGGGAGGTGAAGACATAGTCAAATTAAAAAACAAAAAAGTTTTAAAATCCACTTAAGTCTAATTAGCAAACATGCAAAGCTTAAAAAATCTTGCTCTTTATTTAAGTTTAAAAAAATGGTTACTTTTTCACATAGTCGGGTATTAAGGAGGGACTTGAGTAAGGGGGATTTTGCTTATCCATTCTTGCGCAGCATCAATTGTTTCCTGCACAAATGACTGCTTTTGGACGACCTTCACGAATGTCATCCTGCAGCCAAGTTCAGTCCCACCAGTTTTTTACAGTGCACTGCTAGCAAAAGTCGACTTATTTGGCATTCATTACAATTTTAAAGCTAGAGTTTTCAAATTATAAATGAGTTAAACTAATTAATTTACATTTTTTCCTTGGATTTGAGCCACGTCTTGACCTCCTTTTCTTATCCAACTATGAGGAAAAAGTGTAATAAATTTATATTAAATCTAAATATAAAGCTTGTTAGCTATTTTAGGCTTAAACATAAATATTTTTTTTCTTATTTGGACCTTGTCTTCACCGCTTTCTCGCCAATTCAGTGAAAAAAAAATATTTTTTAAACTTAAGTACAAAGCAAGATATTTTAATATTTTGCATATTTGCTAATTAGAATTAAGTTAAATTAAACGCTTTTTTTTTAATTTGAACATGTCTTTGACCCAATCCCCATTTGACTACGTCAGAAATCAGATTTTTTAGCATACGTGTAAATGCACAATTAGTTGGAGCTGTCATTGAAAAAAAAGTGTGACAATTTGGGGTGCCACAGAAATCGCTTTCGCTTGAATTTCACTTAAATTTCATACAAATTTCATATGAAATTTAAGTGAATTTCAAGCGAAAGCGATTTCTGTGCACCCAATAATAAATCTAAAAACGATGTTTTACCCGATGCTCTATCGTTTTATCAATGTGCAGAAAACAACGTAAATGGTATAAAAATGTATTAGTATATGGCATATGCTCAAATTGAAAATTTGTCTTTACATTGTAAGTTGAACAAAAAATAAAAGGAAGTGAAAAGTATTTCAGGTATATCCCATTTGCATTTTTTTCGTTTGCTGCGATGGTCAACAGGTAGAAACAGCTGCAACTGCATATTTCATTAAAAAAAATTTATTTGACATTCTCAGTTTATATTCTTTGTTTCACATATGTATGTATATAAGATGCACATATATACATACATATATCTTTTTTTTTATTGAAACTATTTTGATTCGTTTATAATTTTTGTTATGAAAATAAATATATTGAATATATTACAAATCATTTATAATTATCTTATGCATGTCTTATTACATGAAAAGTAAAAATTAAACATAAAATGAAAGAGATTGATGGAACAAAATGTGGCATGCGACATGTCGCGCGCGAAAATGATTAAAATTAGATAAATAACAAGCTACCTAATGTTTTAGTGCATTTTTTCGCTTTGGGTAAATTTTCAAAAAAATTTCAGAAGCTCCACACTGAAATATATATTTTCTAAAAATAAGAAATCTTCTCAATAAATTGATTGCACCAATTCTTGATTGAAAAAAAAAATTTAACTAAAATGTTTATCCAACGAAACAGCGCTAAAATTGATTTTTGTCACCTACTTTGCCAAATTGGCCATAACGAAGTGGCTTATTGAGTTTCGTTGTGGGTATACTAGCACAAGTGACGCCGAATGTTTAGGTCGTCACTCCAGAAGTCGTCGATAAAATCCATGGATTAAATTAATACGGCCCAACGACCTCATCCACTGCTATCATTTAAATTTCGCCCCACCCACTTATAGTCTTACTATTTCATGAACCAGGCCATTTATTTAAAGTCTGATGCACTATTCTTAGCTAAAGCAATTATTTTCTTCCTGAATATCTTGCTGGCCACCTTTCGTTCCCTTCGGGCTGCTTTCGTCGGTAGTGCGGACTGCCGCCCACAGTTAAGTCACTCAAGCGGGGCTTTAATGCAGGTCAGTTCAATACAATTTTAAAGTTTTAGACTTGGCAGCAGAAGTAAATGCGACCACAGAGTATTCTTCACCCTAACAAGTAGAATGGAAAAGACTATGCTACAATTATTGACACGGAATGCAATGGGTTCTCTTTAATCCATGATTTCGCAATAAAAACTACTCTCGCACTATCACCTGAACAGATAAATATTATACATATGTATAATGTATGTATGAGTAAACGCTGCAATTTAAGCAGCAGTTGACCAGTGGAAAAAGAAAACAGCACCGACGCGAAAACAAAGAAGCTTCCGGCGTGTTTATTCATATGGGTGTGCGTTTAACGCGTTTTTGTAAAATATTTACATATATAAGGTGATGGAAAAAATAATAGAAACGATGAATATTTTTTTAATTATTTTTTTTTAAATTTCTTCGAAATAAATATTTTATTTAGTTTTATAATTTTTACTTAATACCTATTTAGCAATGTTTCAAAATTTAACAAAATAGCGTGGTTTTATATTCATGCAAAGATTTTCATTATATTATCAAAGATTTGTTTGAAATGTCAAAATGACTCTCGTTTCTTATATTTTCCCCATCACTGTATGTGTATGTAAATACGTGTTCGAGTATCTAAGGGTTTGGGCGCTGGGTATCTCGTAGACGTTTCTTCTTGACTAAGTTGGTTGTTTTACAATGAAATGCCCGTGCTGCAATGATTCAGCAGATTGAGTGATCTATGTGAGTTAATACAAATGATTTGGCAGTATAACTTGGCAAGCGTTCAAGAAGCATGCAAGTAACGAATTAAATAAGAGATCAAATTTCAGATACACTATGCTACATTGTATAAACATATTATATATACATACATAGTCCCAGAGAGACGGAGACGGAGCTGAAGCCAAAGCCAAAGCCAGCCAGAGTCAGAGCACCAGCCGGACTTATGTGGAGCAACAACGTTTTATGCTAATTCCAAGGTTCTGCATTGGTTAGGTCAACGATTCGTATTGATTTGATGTCGATGCCGATTCAAAATGAATTGAATCGAATCAAATAGATTCGATTCGATTCGAATCTACGCGCATTAATCGCTAATAACGTGCCAACTAATCATCGGCGTATACGAAATATTCGTATGGAACTGGAGCTAGACTAAGCTATAGGGCGCGGGCTGAGATTGAGACAAATGACAAAGAAATCACAAAGGGATTTGGTTTTGTTTTCGATTTCAATTTCGATTTCCTATTGAAAGCGTTCATTGATCTTTGATGTAAGTAATGATGATGCTGCTATAACTGATGCATAACTCGAATTTGAATTCTTGGATGAACTGTCGGTCGTTGGCTTTAACTAAATAAATGTTACAAAGCAATATCATTCAAGGTTACAGTTTCATAATATGTTGACAATGTCGACGCACAATTTATGACCTGGTTTCCGACTAGGGCAGTGGAAATATGTTTGAGGGTCAGCCTGACGACAGCCGGAAAAGTACCAAGGGCCATGGAAATCGAATGATAAATTGACTTGAACCAAACTAGAATGCTCAAAAAAGAGCGAGGGTAGGAGTACAAAAGGGGCAAGGGGCTCTTGTGGACGGTCTTGAACACGGAAAAAATCCCTGTGAACGAGATTCAGGAAGGGTGCGGAAGGTGACTAGCAATATATTCAGGAAGAATGGAAATCTTGCTACGACTGTCCGATTAGATCGAGGTCCTTACCGATCGGTATGACTTTAACTAAGAAAAGAGCATACTACGAGTTTTGGAAAGTCGTTTGGAGTGGAGTGGGTGAGACAAGGCTTAAATGATTCAGCGGGTGGGCCGTTGGGTTATTTTGATACATTTTTTCATTTTTAATAATGAAATGAAAATATATTTTGATTATCTCAATAGGTTCCAAAGATATTTAACTTTGATCTTTTTAATGGCCTTCCCAAAATGAGATGAAAAGTCGGTTTGTGTGTTTGTTAGTTTGTACCAAAGCATTGAAATAGATTTTATGTTTTGATGTGGACTTATTCCCTATCATAAATCTAGAAATGTTTTTTTCTGCGACTAGCACCCTAGCACCCCTCAAAACTTGCAGATTCTGAGAGTATGTATGTTAACACATATTTATGATCATTGATCAATATCACTGTTGGAGTATTAATATTTATTTCTTGAAAATTTTGTAGTTTGTGTATTGATAACCTTCTAACGAATAAATAATATCAAAAGCGAATGAATTTCGACTAATATCTGATATCTTATAAAAACAACATCTTTACAAGGTAAAATCTGAGTGACAAAAATATCTGACATTCAATTTCGTAACGAATATATCTGACATTTAATTTCGTAACGAAAATATCTGACTTTCAATTTCGTAACGAATGATAACAAGTAAAGCTTTTAGTTTTCAAGAGACATATTCTGTTAGATTGGATGAGATATCGCAAAACACAAAAAAGTTTTTCGTACTAAAGCTTGAATATCGACTGAACCTTACTATGGCAGCTATATGATATAGCAGATAAATTTTAACCAAACATGGTCAGAAGTATAAGACCATCCCATATGCATATGCACAACAAAAAAGTTTTTAAATCAAGACTTGATTTTCGACTGATCGTTCGTATGGCAGCTATATGATATAGTGGTCCGAATCAAAATCTAAAACGAGCTTGATCTGCGTGCAATATAGACGAACCCAAATACAAACTTTGGAGTCTCAAGCTTCTATAGTCTCTGCGATCTAGGAGCTCTTACAGACGGACATGGCTATATTGACTCGGCTGTTGATGCTGATCAAGAATATACTCGTACACTTTCTGGGGTCTGCCATGCCTCCTTCTGCCTGTTACACACATTTTTTTTTATAAAGTTAATAGACACCTGTACTTTCTTTTAAGTACGTGGTCTGAAAACAATAATCCGGCGCTCAGCACTGCGCATAAAGTTGTTATTAGGTTCAAATAGGCGGAACATTTTTGCGCAATGTGCTGGACGCCAATCTTTTTATTTAGTGTACGCCTAATTTTATTTTTAGACCGATATCTCACTTCGTTCAAAAGTTACAGATTTTTGCACATCTACTTTGCTCAATTGAGTCATAATGCATTGTTTGTTGGAAAATTAGAAAGAAAAAAAACATTTTTTACATTGTTTTAAGATTATAAATCAAAAGTAAGCCCAACATTTTTGGAAAATGTGTTATTTTCGGCTTTTTCATTAGAACTACAAAGTTATTGAAAACTCAAACTGAAATTTTAATGCTTCTCAGCGGGAACTATTTTAAAAATACAATTATATGATTCTGATTTTTTGAAGCTTCAAAAATATACAGAGCTAAAATAAATAGCAGGATAATTGCAGGAACTGGCAGGGATGCATTGAATAATAACGCAGGAGATCTTGACTTAGAAGGGAAGAGATGTTATATTGCTTGTAACACAACCCAGTAGCACTTTTTGTATAGAAAAGTATACAGATTTCCAGCCGAACTTGCAGCCGGTATGTGCAGCCACTTTGTGTAAAGTTCTAATTCGCTTTTACATTAGCGTTGCCGGTGTAATTCGGTATATGCTAGCTGAAGAGCTGCCGAAATTTTCCGGCACGGTTTGCGGGGGTACCTGCTGAAGACGTGTGAAAACTTTACATAGAGCTTCAGCAGTGGGAAAGTTTTGCCCTGGCTGTTAGCCACTGGGAAATTGTGCCGAATTGGCGTCAAAAAATTATGCACACAAGATCTTTATTAACTTTTTTTATTTTAATGCACTTCAGGCTTAACTAAATATTAGTTCACTTATAATACAACTTAAAACTAACTTCACTTATTATTTAATTCCTCCTGGCCACAGCATTCGGTTGAAGCGTCAATCTGAAATTCAGAATCAATTAATTAATTGTTGAAAAAGCATTAGAATGATTAATTCTTACCTAATTGTTGGGCGATTTGCCAATCTTACTTTCCATTTTGAAGAGTCTCCTACAAGTTGATTATAAGAAAATATAATAATTATAACAAATTTGTTGTCTAATTGGTTAAATGTTGAATTTGCTTACGTGTGACTGGACTTGCTTGCAACAGCTTTGATCTTCGTCATTGGCCAATTAAGTCAGGCGATTTATTAGGTTAAAAATACAATGAAATTAATCATTTATTCATATTTGTATAGTTAAAACTTACCTTACCTTTCTACACAATGACGAAATACACAAACGAAGGGCTGCAATGTCTTCGATAGCCGATATTAGCATTGCCAGCCCTTTGTATTTATCGATGACCGCCACGAGAATAATATTAATAATAAAACAAAATTTTATCATTTTTTAAAAATGCTTAATTAATAAAATAAGCTATTCAAAATATTACGTTTCTTATGAATTCTTTTAACCCTACAGAAATACAGCATAGTATGGCTGGAAACTTATAAAAAGTGTTTTCGATATTTATTGCCAGGCGTCAGCAACGTTAAGTTGGTTGCAGCTGCAGTCCCTTGGGACTTTTTTTCTTGCAGCAAAAATTACCACTGAAATGTGTAAGAAAATTTCCGCTACGTTTCAGCGGCCTCGCCCTGAAAACGTAGCGGAAACTGGCCTGTAGCTTTGCCACGGAACTTTTCCGGCAGAAGACTTTGTGTATTTTGTTCACCACATGCCTTCAGGTTCTATTGGTAAATCTAGCTAACGTTCTACGCCATTTAGGTTATTTTATGCGATGGGCTCGTTGAACTTCGATTTGAAATCATTCAAAAAATTTTTTTTTAATTGCCTAGAATAATACTAAGATGTTTTTATCAAGAAACCATAGTTCTTAAATGAATTCCTGGTCCGCGCTTTTTACGTTGAAAATATTACAATTTTGAAATTTTATATTTTGGGTGCTTATGGTCCGATTCTGACAAGCTTGGTGTCAATACTCTTGTAAGGACCAGGACTTTTAATATTTCACAGAACCAAAGGAACAAATGTCCTTTAAACTTAATTTTCATCATTGGAAGTCCGATTTCGTTTCTATCCTAAAAAATTAGTCAGAATTAAAGCTAAATATTTTTGACAAATTTTAATAAAATATTTTGTACATTTTCTGTTTATAAAAAAAAACAGGTTCAAGAAAAAACATATTTATAAAAAATTTAAATAATGTACATACTCCAGCCTTTCTTACAATACTCTCCAGCAGAAGCTTCAAGAGCATACAAGAGAGCGAGTTACCTTATCGGAGACCACGCTTGGTATTACAATTTGACAGAGCTAATGATGTTGCTCAATGTCATTCTCCAAAGACGCGTTAGTTTTGCAGGGGACTCTAGCTCTCGTCCAGGTCGGACCTGTTTTTCTCAATTGAATTTTTCGATTTTCGTTGTGAAAATTTATTTTCTGGAAATAAATATCATAGTTCTGTGTCGAATTTCGTTGTGAAATATTATTTCCTAAAATTTTTATTACGTGCTGGTACTATAAGTTTGTTTCTTGGATCTATTGAACTCTGGATCGTGTCTGCCCCCCTCTGGGGGCATCATAGCTATGGATATCTCCCCGGATTCAGCTTCAACAGATCCTATGGCAATAGTCTCCGATAAGCTGGTCAATGCTCCTCTGTTGTCCTCTAAGCTGTCGACGACCCATCGGTTCGATGTTGGGAGGGCTATTGATCTTCCACTATCTGGCTCTGAGTCTGAAGGGGAAGCCTTGCTGTGGCATGATACTAGCACTTCGACCACGTCTGCTTACGTCATCTCCTCTAGCTCGCTTGGTGCTAAAAAGCGTGTTCCAAGCCCATCTCATGATGTCTCCTGTGCGCCTGTTTGGATCAGCCAAGCTGCAGCCGATAGTGAACGCTCGGAGAAGGTTAATCGTCTAATAAATAAGAAGCAGGGCACTCCATATCCCAGACCGCCCACCAGTAAAACTGCTCCCGCTGTTGTTTCTACCCATTCTCCGGGTTTGCAAACCTTGGCTGAGGTAGGCGCTGAAAATCTTAGTTGCCTGGCAACTTCCAAGAGGAAGTCTTCTTCTCCCACATCTGTTTCTCCGAAGTTACAAAAAGTAACCCCTCAGTCTTATTCTGGCCAAGGCAACAGCTTTGCCCTGCTTACGTGTGATGATAATGATGATATGGATGTGGAGACGTCTGGTCATCCTATTACTGATGGAAATGGATTTGATGACTCCCGCTCCACAGATACATCTCGCTCTCAGGTTGCTCCTCCCCAGAGGGAATCCCCTACGGCCAGTAAGGCTAGGTCAGGTCCGCGCCCTCCGCCATTTGTTATCAAGGGAGTTACTGATCTGCAGCAACTCATTTCTACTATAAAGTCTGTTACGCGTAACTTTAATCTCAAGAACACGGGACCTTCCTCGGTGAGAATAACTGTTTCAGATTCCGAAACATACAAGATAGTTCAGAGGCTCCTATGGGACAAGAACATCCCATTTAATTCTTGGCAGCTCAAGGAGGATCGTTCCTTTCGAGTTGTGGCCAAAGGGTTGCACTCGTCGACGGATGTCAATGACATCAAGACTGAGCTAGCTGCTCTTGGTCATACCACACGAAGCATTTATTGCCCCCCTGGTAGAAATGGAGGCCCCAAGCCTAACATTTTCTTCTTAGAGCTTGAGCCGGCCCCTAGCAATGTTGCCATCTATAAAATTAAACATTTGGCTTACCAATCTGTCTCTATGGAGGTTCCTAATCGCCGTGCTGATATTGTGAGGTGCTTTAGATGTCAGGAGTTTGGACATACTAGAACTTACTGTTCTAGGCCAGCAAAATGTGCCAAGTGTAGTGGCAATCATGATGCTCGCGATGATACCATGTGCAAGGCGGTCTCCCCTGAGCTCTTCCTTTGCATCAATTGTGGCTCAAACCACAGTGCAAGCCACCGTGGCTGTCCTGCCTACTTAGATGCTGTCAGTAGACGCAAGAGTGGTTCCTCGCGACAACCTGCTAAGAAGCCTGCTTCCACTGCTCCACCTTCCCAGAACGCTTGGGTTCCTGGGTCCCCACTGGGTTTTCCCACTAATCTATGTTGGAATGCTTGGCCTGCTCTTGATGCTAACAGAAATGCTCCTAATACTGCCAGGTCTCCTACTGCCCAGGATCGTCTGATTTCGCAAGCTGTCAACCCAACACCACCTCAGTCGCGGTCACCGACAGATCATGCCTCTCTGCCCTCTGCGGGTTTGGAACAATTAATATCACGTGTTGATCAAATGATGGCCATGATGATGAGGATGATGGACATGCTCATGACCCAATTTTCCAGCAAGCCTGCTTCTCCGGTCTCGGCTAACATGGGATCCAATGTCTAGTCTGGGTATTCGTATCTCCTTTTGGAACGCCAATGGTCTCACTGGCAAAAAACTTGAGCTTGAGCATTTCTTAAGCAGCAATGCTGTTGATGTTATGATGTTAAGCGAAACTCATTTTAATAGTCGCTCCAACTTTAGGATCTTTGGATATGACATGTACACTGCCAACCACCCATCTGATCGACTGCGCGGAGGCTCCGCTGTTCTTGTCCGCTCTCACATCCAGCATCATCTTCACTCCACGGATACTTTTGCTAAGTACCAAGCTGTTTCGGTCTCTATCTCCACAGATCTGGGTAGCTTGGTCTTAGCCGCCATCTACTGTCCACCGAGTTTCCAATGGGCTGCTCATGATTTCCGCTCTCTATTTAATGGCCTGTCCGACAAGTTCATCATTGCCGGGGACTGGAATGCGCACAACATATTTTGGGGAGGAAACCGATCGACATCAAGAGGTGTGGAGCTGCTTGACTGCATTGCTTCTACGAACTTGCAGGTGTTGGCTACTGGTGGGCCAACGCACTACCCATTTGATGGTTCTAGGCTGCCTACTGCTATCGATTTCGCTGTTTATCGAGGAATCCCGTCTGGGTATTTGAATATTTCTGAGTGTGCTGAGTTAAGCTCGGATCATATCCCACTGCTTATCTATTTATGCTCATTTGCCACACCTCACTCAGCCAAACCGAGGCTTCTCCCCCGGCGAGCCAATATCCATCTATTTAAGAGCACGCTTACATCTCTCATTTTATCTGAGAGCCCTCCAGTTCTCGGGTCTGCTGATGACTTGGAATCTGCAGTTCAAGGGCTTGCTTCCAAAATTCACACTGCTGCTGCTGCCTCCCATGGTATTGCTACCCCCATATTTCAGTCCCAGCTCAACTGGTCCCTCTCTAAGCCCGAAATTACGGCTTTGGCTAGGCGAAAGAGAGCTATACGGAGGCGTTGGATGCGTTCGAGGCACCCCACTGATCGAGCCGAGTTGAAACTAGCTACTTCTGAGCTCAGGAAGGCGCTTCGCGACGCTAAAGCTGAGTTCTTTATTGACAAACTCAGTGCTATTGATCCCAACCTTAATCACGGCTTTGCTCTTTGGAAATGTACCCGGGGTATAAAAAGGCAACCGATTCGGAAACTTCCGCTGCGGCGTTCCGATGGTTCATGGGCTAGGTCTGATCTGGATATTGCGGGCGAGTTTGCTGATTCTTTGGAGGAGCGCTTTAAGCCTTTCGATCTGGCCACGGATGTTGAGACAGCGGACACTCTTTCCTTTTCTGGAGTAAGTGCTGGCCCGGAGGCTGTTATTCCTCTCATCAATGAAGAGGAGGTTGTGCATCAAATCAAGCGTTTGAAGCCTAGCAAAGCACCTGGACATGACGGCATTGATGGGAAAGTAGCTAAAGCCCTGCCGGATGCTGCCATTGATCTGCTAGTGCGTATCTTTAATGCGATGCTGCTTCTAGGTATTTTTCCAAGGCAATGGAAACTTGCCAATGTCGTCATGATCCCCAAGAAGGACGTCGATCTTCGCTGCGCTGATGGCTATCGGCCTATTAGCCTCCTACCAACTTTTTCTAAGCTGTTCGAGCGGATATTTCTAAGACGCCTTTTGGATATTGACAGCTTCCACGATGCTATTCCAGATCACCAATTTGGTTTTAGAAACGCACACAGCGCCGTGGAGCAAGTCCATCGGGTGATCAATCACATTCTGTGCACTTTGGAATCCCGAAAATTCTGCTGCGGTGTTTTCCTGGACATCAAACAGGCCTTCGATCGAGTCTGGCACGATGGCTTATTTTTCAAGCTGAAGCCAATCGTACCTCCAGCTTATTTTAAGCTGCTGCAGTCCTTCCTGAGAGGGCGAACTTTTCAGGTGGAAGTTCGGGGTTCTCTATCCTCTCCCAGGGATATTCAGGCTGGTGTTCCCCAAGGGAGTGTTCTGGGCCCAGTTCTTTACACTATTTTCACCTCGGACATGCCCTCGTCTAACAGCCGCAGAACACTCACTGCCACTTATGCAGACGACACTGCGTTTTTGGCAACTAGCTCCTGCAGAAGGGAAGCCAGCATCCTCGCGCAGGACTTCTTGGATGACTTCGAGATGTGGGCTTCAAGATGGAACATTGCTGTAAACCCTGCCAAATCACAGCACGCAACCTTTACCCTAAATCGACTTAACACTTCACGGTTAACGCTCGATGGCAAACGAATCCAGCATTCTGATAATGTTAAATATCTTGGCATAGTCATTGACCGGCGTCTAACGTGGTTGCCCCACATTAAGAAAGCACGTGCTGCAGCAGTTGCTAAATGCCGGAAGATGGACTGGTTGCTTCATTCAGGTAGCGGGCTGTCCCTGGTTGCCAAGCTTCGCCTATTTAAAAGCATTGTTCTTCCCACCTTGCTATGGGGAATTGGAATCTGGGGGACCGCTTGCTCATCATCTCTGCAAATAATGGAGTCCTGTCAGAGCAAGCTCCTGAGGCGTTTGGTTGATGCGCCTTACTACGTGCGGAACTCCACTATCTACCGCAACTTTAAAGTTCAACCCATTTGCTCGGCTATCACCAGATATGCAACAAACTACCGGGAAAGGCTGCTCAGCCACTCGAACGTCCTTGCGGTAAGGTTGGCCAGACCACTTAGAAGAAGAAGACTGAAAAGGCGCCACCTGGCGGATAACTGGATCTTTGGACGATCCCCCTCTGGCCGTCTGTTGAACGTTTCTGATTAACACTTTGGTCTAACGCTGTGAGTTATGCTCGACCAAAAACCCATGATGCTCGCTCCTAGTCAGCCAGGACTTCCCCACACATCGTTCGTGGGTCTGTTTTGTATTAACACTTAATTTTTTCCAATGTGAAGGTGCTGTTTTAGCACGACCACATTAATACATTTTATACCAAAAAAAAAAAAAAAAAAAAATGCTGCTGAGTCGACTTGTCGCGTCGATCAAAACTGCGCTCAAAAACATTTGCATCAACGTACATGCTTGGTGCGACTCAACCATCGTCTTGGCTTGGTTATCCAACACACCATCCAAACTCAAAACATTCGTCGCCAATCGCACATCAGAGATTCTAAGCATCATACCCAGACATGATTGGCATCATGTCAGCACCAAGGAAAATCCAGCAGATTGCGCATCTCGAGGCATGCTGGCCGCAGATCTGCTCACATTTGATCTCTGGTGGACAGGACCACAATGGCTCCACGACAATGGCTTCATCCCTGCAAGCAAACAATCTTCTCTTTTCATTTCAGATGACCGTGCTCAAGAAGAAATGAAGACGACAACAATGCTAACTGTGGCAGCTGACAATGCTGCATCATCACCACTCGACGATCTGGTCACCCGCGTCTCCTCTTGGACGAAATTTGTACGCATCGTGGCTTACGTACTACGGTTTGCACGACGCAAGCGCATCTCAGGCGCACTCACATTTGATGAAACCAGCGAAGCACGCACATTTGCTCTTCGCTATGCACAAGACGTATTCCAACATGAGCGTCAACTGCTGCTGAACAAGCAGCCACTCAGAAACGACTCAAGGCTGCGCACACTCGCGCCAATCATCGACGAACTTGGTCTCCTTCGCGTAGGCGGACGCTTAAGCAACTCGGAACTGCCTTTTTGTGCCAAGCACCCGATCATCCTACCGAAGACGCATCGTATCACAAAGCTCATACTGGAGCACGAGCACTGGACACATCTGCATCCAGGTGTATCAGCGCTGTTTGTCATCGTTCGACAACGATACTGGATATTAGGTGCACGAAACCTAATAAGGAAAATCACGCATGACTGTCTAAAATGCTTTAGACAGCGTCACCATACGGCTCAGCAATTCATGGCTGATCTTCCGGCAGTCAGGGTCACACAAGCATACCCATTCGAAAACACTGGCTGCGACTACGCTGGTCCCATCACACTCAAGGTGTACAAGGGACGCCATCCTCGCAAGGAAAAGGGCTACATTTGCCTTTTCATCTGTCTAGCTACTTCGGCACTACATTTGGAATTAGCTACAGATCTCAGCACAGACACCTTCTTGGCAGCACTTCGTCGCTTCATATCACGCCGTGGCAAATGCGCACGCTTGTATAGCGACAATGGACGAAACTTCGTCGGTGCTAAGAGAGCACTAAACGAAATGGAGCAGCTGCTAGCATCGCAGACTCACAACACAATCATCTCGCAAACGCTGGCCAACGAAGGAATCAAGTGGAACTTCATTCCGCCACATGCACCACACTGGGGTGGCAAGTGGGAATCAGCAGTACGCTCTGTGAAGCTGCATCTTCATCGCGTACTCGGCAACGTCACGCTCACATTCGAGCAAATGCACACGCTACTCGCACAAATCGAGGCAGTGGTTAACTCACGCCCACTGTATACAACACCGGACACTGACGTGTCATATTTGTCACCAGCTCACCTCCTGATTGGTCGACCCTACACTCTGGTTCCTGAAGGCAATCTAGAACCAGTCCCAGCAAACAGATTGGACTATTGGCAACAATCTCAGGCTATGCTGCAACGCTTCTGGAAGCAGTGGCACATGGAATATTTGACCACTTTACAGCAGCGTCAGAAGTGGACTACAAAATCTCCTAATCTGTCAACTGGAGATGTTGTATTAATCAAGGAATCAAACGCACCCCCTGCAGCATGGATACTAGCAAGGATCATCGAAACATACCCTGGACAAGACGGATTGGTTCGTGCAGTTAAACTCAAAACACCCAACTGGAGAGACTACACGCCCAATCACGAAGATCGCTGCCTTGCCTAATTCCGAAACGATGTTTCAGGGCCGGGCGGGATGTTGAGGAACGGATTCACATTTGAATTCCAACGTTCATTTTCTTCTTCTTAAGTTTGTCATTTCGTTTTTGCATGCATCACTACGCAGTAGATAATTCTTCTTTATTTTGTTTTGCAACATTATCTCTGCAACATTGTGAAATTCAATTCAGTAGTATGTTTATCTCTTTCCCATATACGTACATGTAATTGAAGTTTTCGCATGTGCAACTTTAGTTTTAAATTGACGACAGATATATTTGGACGCGCCCGTGGCGGTCCGCAAATATCAATAAAGTAAAATAATTTAGACACAAGGTCTCTTTTATTCATCATCACAACCTAAGTATCAATAATAGTGCTAATCAAGACCTACACTGAAAAAAAAAACCACTTTCTAAAATCAAGAACATTCATCTTAAAAATTATGTTCTTGAAATAAGAATATTTTAAGACCAAATTACTAAAACTAAGAATATTAATCTTGAAAATCGTAAATTCTTAATATAAGAATAAAATTCTTAAATTTAAATATTTTGTTCTTAATATAAGACCATTTTAAGACCAAACTACTAAATCTAAGAATATTAATTTAAAAAAGGTTTAGTTCTTAATATAAGAATAAAAATCTTAGATCTTAGATCTTTTTCTCTCAAAATAAGAACAAAAATCTAAAAAAAAATTTTACTTCTTGAAACCAATAATTCACAACTGGTTCTGGCTTCTCAAAGATGACATAAGGCTGGGATCGCTGGTAAAGTCAGCACAACGGTACTGATGATAGAGATCGGCATCTCTCGAAAAATCTGTATACCGAGCCATGCTCTTTGCGTTCTGCAAGTGTTTTGTGTATTGTTTTCGTTGTTTGGTGTCATGTCGACAATACTAAACCTCAAGTTAACTAAAACTTACTTCATGCTTCTTAAATTGTTAAGAAGCTTAATCTTAATTTGAGATTTTTTGTCTTGAGTATTCAAAACTTTTTGGTCTTAAAGCCTAGTACCGACGTCAGAAAAAAGGCCTAGCGTAAGGTCAAACTCCATATAAAAAAAACGCTGGCGTAAGGTGAATAAGAAGAAGACGACATTTATCTCCGCTTGTCGGTCCGCACGTCAACTAAACTGAAACTAAAAACGGAGCTGCCAGATAAGGAACGGGCGTTATCCAGCACTGTTTGAAACAGCTGTCAAGCCAAGCGAAAAATATATTTCTTTAGAGTTTCGGTATCTATCTATCTCACTCTCTCACAATAAGTCAAAAGAAATGGCGGTGAAATTAACAAAAAACAGCAGATTGCATCTTTTCGAGACAGCAGGCCAAATTCTGCTGATTAACGAGGTGGAAAAGAGTCCAATATTTGTATTTTTTCATTAATTTAGAGGGAGAATCCACGTGAAAAGTTCAAAAGCGATAAGTGCACCAAATACCCGCTGTGCTTGCGTTTCATCGCATATTTCTCCTCTATTAATATTAATATACATTTTTCATTGCCAATTCTCTCCTCTTTTTTGCAAATCAGCTCTGCATGTTCATATTTAAAATAAACCGCTGCTGACGCATTGAGTTACCATTCCATTTTATGTTATTTTTCCGTGCTGCATTGGCAACTCTGGCTTTACGCTCGTCGACAGCTAAATATTGTGCATTTTCCGCCGCTAAAAATTTATCTCATGTCGGTACTAGGCTTAAAATAAGAACACATAATCTTAAAAAATAATAAGTTTTATTTTTATAATAAAATTTCTGGTCTTGAAAATATAAGAATTTATGGTCTTAAAAATAAGAACTTGGTCTTAATTAAAATGTTCTTAGAATCAAGATGTGTTTTCTTACTTCAAGATTTTCATGTTCTCGACGCATTTTTTAGACCAATGTTCTTAGTTCTAAGACCAAAATCTTGATTTTAGATTCTTTTTTTATCAGTGTACATATATTAGGGTGGATCAATTTTCTTCGCTACTCAAGCGGGTGTCAAAATCGTAATCTGCGACGAATTCTAAGAAGGTTTGCCCAAGAAACCATGGGTCTAAAATCAAATTCGAGCTTCCGATTTTTAGCGAGAAACTTTTTGTATCTTTTTGTCACTTTAAATATGCTTAGATACCTAAGCGAGTGCATAAAAAATATTTTGTTTCACTTAACATTTTTTCAAAAAAATTATAAAATTTTAAAAATGTAACAATAAAAACGGAAAATTAAATTTTATTTTTAATTTTTTTTTTTAAATTTGCCATGTCACAAGGCAAAAATTATAACCAAATTTTTTTAAGGATGTTGAAGTGAGAACGTTGGGCTCGCTGCCCCAAAGTCCAGATTTACATATAATTGATAATGTCTGGACTTATGTAAATCGAAACAGAAAACCATGCTTAACAAAAACTCGAGAGGAAGAAAATTCAGTGATCGAATCCCTTTGAAAGGACTTTTTTAGGAATCCCCAAAAATTTGGTGAATTCAGTGAAAAACCGATTTCAGAAAGTAATTGATTCTAAAGAAGGATTCATTTTCTATTAATTTGATCATTTAACTCTGAAAATTTTTCGAAAATTGATTTTTTTTTTAATTTATAAACTTTTTGTCAAAATACTTTTTTCCGCCTACCTTTTGCAATGTCTTTGCATTTCAGTTAATAGAAAAAGAACGCATAGAGGAATTAATAAAATATTTCTCAGTTTAATAGCTTTTATTGTCTACTTTACTTTGTCCATTTACAGAGACCCGTTACTTCTTCTAGTTTATCACTACAAGCGATCTAACATTGCACCCAGCTTTGTCAAAATACTTTATCCGACCATTGTACATACAAATTTGGTACCATTTTATATGTAAAACTATCGTATAAAACTTTCGTATAAAACTATCGTATAAAACTATCGCATAAAACTATCGTATAAATATATCGTATATCGGGAAAATTATTGTAGAAACAATTTTCCACATTTTTCTACAATTTGTTTCCATTTTTCTACATTTTTTCAAATTATTTTCAATTTTTCCAACAAAATAATAAATTTTAATTTTATTTAAAATAATTTTTTCCTATAATTACTCAATGCTAATTAAAAAATTTTAATTGGCATTGAAAATGAAAAGTAATTAAAATGTTTCCCTAGCGCTACTTTTTTCAATGCTAGTTAAATAAAATTTCATTACCACTACTTTTTTCAATGCCAATGAAATGCGAAATTCATTAAAAAAGTAGTTAATTAGGAACAACTCTGATAGAAGGCTATGTTATTTACATAAAATAAATATTCTTTTAAAAAAATAGTCCCAGTCTTGGATAGGCACCAGAACGATGAGCACGATCTGTGTCGCTCTCTCGCTCATTATGTTATCGTTTCAGTGTGTGAACATGCGCACGCTTCTAAGGCTGGGCGCACACTGCGAGCTGAAAGCGGAGCTTACAGCGGAGCTTATACGCGAGCTGAAAAGTTCAGAACAAAACTAATAGATAAGCTCAGCTTTCAGTGTGCGCACGCTCATACAAGCAGTGTGTTTGTTTTTTTTCGAGCTGATAAGCTCAGCTGTAAGCTCCGCTTTCAGCTCGCAGTGTGCGCCCAGCCTTAGTGTGCGTGTATGTACCCATACACAACAGCGCTTTTGTAATGCGGGTTCGATCACCCGATACCCTGCTTTAAATAAAAACATTTTTTTTATATTCTTTCCTTTTTGCTTTTTATTAGGTATGAAAAATTTAGCGCAATGTGCCCAGCGACAAACATTTTTTTTTTAATAATTCATGTGTAAAATTTAATATTATTCGTCACAAAATTGGATATCAGAAATTTTGGGGCATGAAAATGTTTTCGTCACTAGACTTTTACCTCGTAAAGAGGTTATTTTTATTATATATTTGTACAACAACCCCAAAACAAAAGATGGCGATGGAGGGCAGCATGCACAGCACACAAAAAGCGGAAAGCTGGGTGTGGATGAAGGAGACGACCTCGGAAGTTAAAAGTTACTTTTTTTTAAATATTTTTTAGTAAATATTGTACATTAATTAATTGTAAAATAATCAAAAAAATATCATTTCATATTTACTTTTAATATTAGTAAGGTATCTTTTATAATATCGTACAATGTACGCAAAAGATATCATAAATGTTCTGAAAATTATACTTCTCCGTGCTATCGTATTTGAGAGTTTTGCTGCCACAAACTGAACGACAGATGACTCATATTTCTATCACTTTCAGATCTGAAAACGGACATTTTTCACGTTTGAAATCCGTAAAACTATAATTTTCGCTATCATAAATGAAATTTTGGTCCACTGCAGTGGACTGGGCGCAGTCTCATCAAGCAGCAGTGATGCCAAATTGGCTTTTTTTCGGCGAGATTTGTCTGCTTCAGCCGAGAAAAATCTCAAACAGCTTCTATCCGAAAATCTGGCCTTTTTTAGTGTCAATTGACCATGTTAGGATTTTTTAAATTTCTTTTATGTTCCTACAAATTGATCATCTAAAAATAAAGTGGCATCCCTTTTTGTATGTTGATTTCGATATTTTTTGCAATCGAAAGTTGAGCAAAGCACGTTTGCTTGTTCATAATTGTGAGAAAATGCCCAAAGAAACTTATAAGTAAAAAAATGTCGAGACTCTGTCGGCAATAACTCTTTTTCAGAGCTGGTTTCTTTCGCTCTGACTCTTTTATCGTTGCCTTGGTCAAACGCTGAAGTAGAGAGGGTGTTGTCATTCGTACAACTTGCCTGACAAATGTTAAGCTTATAGGCACCATGGCGACGTACAATGCCAACAAAGAAAATGAAGACGAAAAAATCATTGAAGAGACCTTTAAACTATTAAATAAAATAAAAAAAGTAATAAACAAAATTTGGCCTATTTTCTGTCTTATTTTTTTGTTCTTTTAGCCTTTTTTCCCTATTATTTTTGGTCGTTTTGTCTTATTTTTTCAAAAAATGTTTGGCATCACTGTCAAGCAGTGCGCAACGGTGAGACTGCTTGCTAATTTACTTCAAGGTTCTTGTCTTTGCTAACCATTAATGGATTTAAATAAATACGGGTTCTCATTTCATTGGGTTCAAAACTTAACTTTATGTTATGATTTTCTTAAAAAAAAAACTTTTTACTAGAGCTAGATATTTATATTTAAATTTACCTGAGGCTGAGATGAAACGCTCAAGCCTTCACTCAAAGAATTGAAGTTTTGCTAAACTTAAGGTAATTTTTTACCTCAATTGAAAGATTAACATAGTAAATTTTAATTGTTTTCTGCTCACTTTTCTGTAATATGTACATTGTACATACAAATGTCGAAATCATCTGAAGTAAAAACTTCATTGTTGCCTCCATATTTGCAAAATTTTCTACGTCATACTTACCACTATATCCTGTAAAAAGATTGTTCTTTTAAAGTCAATAAGATAAGTCAATAATAATAATAATTAAATTAATTCACTTTTATGTCGATTCATATGTATTTTTTGTGAAAATTAAACATAAGCACATAGGAAAAGGTATAGCTTTGAATACAAAATTAAAATTATAAGATTATTACATGTAACATGTTTTGTCTGATAAACTTAAAATCTTAAAATTAATTACAGTTAAAATTAGTTATATTTGAAGTTTAAATTGGATAGTGCTGCGATGCAAGTAATTAAAAATTTCATGAACTGTGTGTTTATTTTAACAACTCTTACGGTTTCATTTTATATTAAATAATAAAACTAATAATAAAAATATGTTTAAAACTTAACAATAATGTAAAAAATGTATAAGTAATTGGAGAAGAACTGACAAGGCTCTCCTCAGCGCCTAAGTATATTGAAATGAGTACAACACATTCAAAAATGTATAGTTTTTAATGATTTAAATCATTTATTTTGTATTTATTTCTCAAATATTCTCAATAATAATTAATATTATAATAATTAATTAATGCTTGTAACATAACAAATATTCATCTCATTTCATTGTTTGAAATTTTATCCTCTGCGCACAATTCTATCTTTACTTGTTAATTCATTAATTAGTTTTTTACCACATGCTTTATGTCTTCATATTGAATTATTAAGTATATTTCACGTTTGGTCACACTTCAAAATGTGCTTGATATTAGATTACCTATCAAGCCGAATTCGAACACTTAACTCAAACATTTTGATTTGTTTTAATTGTGATGTTCCATCAAACTTACGTGAAAATCGAAAATGTATACTTTAGTTTATAGTTGTTTTTTTTTTTCTTATCATTCTCTTCTTTTTTTTTGTGTTATGTTTTAATTGTAGTCGCTTTGATTTTGTTGTATTCATTCTTTGTTGCAACCACAATTTTTATTTTTTGTTTTTAAATATATCAATATACTTATTCATTTATTTTTTTATATACAATACACATAATAGATTCATAGTAAAATTTGGTGAGGAAAATCTTGCATAAACACTTTGTTTACTTTCATTTTTTCGAGCATAAAATGATTATTTTTATTGATTTACCTTTACGAGTAAGTTGTACAATTTGAGAGCACAAATGTTTAAAAGTGTTTATCTTCGTGTAAATTTAAGAAATATGTTCTAACAAATGTTTCAAGTTCGATTTTGATTGTTTCGCGTGATTTCATTATTAGTTTTCGTTAGATAAGCAATTTAGACTCAAGGATATACTAATGAAGCATTATTGGCAATATTTGTAAAATCTTTAATGTGTGTAAGTATGAGTGTGTGTATGTGCCTGTAGAATAGCAAGAGAGAAAAAGAGAGAGAGTGGTGCATACATTTTGCTGGTTTCCAGGATTTGGATAAGATTTTTGAACTTGAAATTGGGTACCAATTGGCAGATCATAAGCCCATTTTAATGTAGATGTTGTTAATAAATGTTTTTTAATATATTTTTTTTATATTTAAAACTTGGACCCTAGTTGAATTTTGCCATAACTTTTCGAATAACGCGCACAAATTTTCAGACAGACCAAGGATAAGAAAGGAAAGCGACGTAAATAAAATGAAGAAAAATGTAAGGTAATTGAAAACCGAATTAGATACGATTTTTTTTCATTATGTTTATGTTATTATTTGTATATTTAATTCACGGCTGCAAAATGTCTTGTTAGTTTCTGTTTTTAGTTTTATCATTTCACTAAAAATTAGGAACTTCTGTCTGTTTTATAACTTGTATGCTTGTTTGTTTCCTGTTTTTGTAGTGTGTTTCAATTCTTTAAAACTGAACTCAAATTTAATAAACAATTCAATATTAAAGAAGCAAGAAAAACACAGATTTCGCTAGCTATATAAGTTTGTATGATTGTTTCTATATATATTTATTTACTTTTTAAATTTACTTTTATTATATTCAAGTTGTATGCGTTCGCCCATTGCCAAAATTAAACAAGTTAAACCTTTAATACAAGCAAACGCATCAACAGTACCATTTCGCATCCAACTTTCACTTTTTACTTTTGCTAAAATTCACACATAAATTTATGCTACTAAAAATACTTGATAATGAGCACAAAAATCTATAAAATATTGTACCAAAAAGCACTTTGAAATAAAATTCTTAAAAAAGTATTCTGTAACTATAAAACTAATAATTAATTTTGTCTTTATCCGTTGGCAAAATATTTAACAAATTCTCTATGCTTTATATTCTTATGACTCACTGTCTATGACGACAATATACGACCACTATCGCTTCCGGTTCTCTTGCGTAAAATAATTCCCCATTCTTTCAATTTTGTTTAACATTTGCTGATTTTACTGTATGAATCTTATATTCTAACGCTGTCAATGTCATTCAAAAACTTTACCCTTTTACTTTATATTTGTTTTAACCCTCAATTGTTCACTGATACTACGATCCTTTTCCCACAATACTGCGGATTGGATGGCTATGGCATTTGACTGCTCTAAACTGAATTGTCTATTGGATTATGGTGTCTGTTTAAAAGGAAAAACTCGTACTTATGTGACAAATGTTGTTGATATGTTTCTGTTGATGTTATATTTGTATAAGTATGTTGCGCATGTTCTTTTGTTTAAATAAAAACGGTTCTCCTAACGTTTTTTAATTTTTTTAGATTGTACACCATACTTTTTTTCCACAACTTTTACATATTTTCACAATTTTAGTGTTTGATTTGTTCAATGCAATTATGCATAGTTTTATAGCTACACTTACATATAGTACATTGACATAGCACTTATGTATCTATGTATATATGTATGTAAGTATGTAGAATATGTGGGCTTCAGCTTCACAACTAAAGTGTGTACGTACATATGTGTGTGTGGGTGTGTATGTATGTTATTCATATTTAGTCTTGAATTTATTATGCTTCAATTTGCATATTGGTAAAATCTCGTTTTGCAGCTCAAAATTTACAACTTATAACTGTTTGCTAGACTTTATTATTTGTATTTTTATCATTATCTTTATATGTGTTATTAAATTTAATTAAATATATTTTTGATAATTTTTAGTATATGCAACTGCTGTTTGCTTATCAGGCACCAGAGGCGAAAATTGAAAGTACAATGCTTATGAAGTTGCATTCTGTATTCCAACTGACGCGGTCTAGGCGTTGTTTTTTGTTTTATTTTTCATTTCGTTTGGTTTCGTTAAATGTAATCAATTATGTGATAAATTTGTAATTATTAAATTCTTCAATGTATCTCTGTGTGTTCTACATGGTAAAGTAATACTTTCAGTGTGTTGTTTTTCTCAATTAGCTGCATTTTTTTCTATTTTGAACTCATTATGCATGCATTGTATGTTAGATAAGTATTTGTATGTATGTACGAGTATGTGTTCGTAGTTCTAATAATTCGCATGCTGCTTATTCGGTGTGTTCTTCATTATCAACATAAACACGCTGTAGCGCAAATTGTATCTATATTATCGTTGGGCTAAATATTTGATTACGCTTTGAACGCTCTATACCAGAGTACAGCCGCCTTCTATCTACGCATTTGGATTAATTGCAGTTCATGTTAATCGGTATGTATTTGTATTTATCTATGTGTGTCTGTCTGTTTGTATATGTATTTATATGTAAGGTTTACAAACACATAAATATATATTGTGAATAGAGCTTTACACAGATTTATATTCATTTTTTTGTTTATTTTATGCTTGGTTTCTGTTGTTGCTGTAAGTTGTTAGTTTTTTTTTTTTTGAAATACTTGTATGAAATTTTTGATTTGTCAAGAGTTCTCATTTGAAATTCTAGCAGTCGTGGGTTTGATATATTTTTATATATCTTTATATATCTATGTATATATATATATGTATATTAGGGTGTCCCTTATTTGGTCAAAGTCAATATTTTTAAACGCATACGGGCTAGTTCTGTTCATTAGGTGCTAAAGCACTCAGAAATAATTTTTTACCTCAATCGGAGTATGATAACCCGTGCCGACTTGGATCGGAAAATTTAAAAATTATATGGGAAAAAAAAAATTTTTTTTATTTTTTTAATTTTTTATTTTTGTATTTTGTTTATTAGGTCTTAAAGAACTCAAAACCAAGTTTTCACCTTAATCGGAGTACGATAACCCATTCAAATTTGCATCGAAACATGAAAAATCATCGAAAAATGTATAATCAGTGTTAAAACACTGTTCTTTCATGTTTTAATGCAAATTTGAATGGGTATCGTACTCCGATTAAAGTGAAAACTTGGTTTTGAGTTCTTTAGGACCTAATAAACAAAATAAAAAAATAAAAAATTAAAAACATAAAAAAATTTTTTTTTCCCATATAATTTTTAAATTTTCGATCCAAGTCGGCAGTTTATCATACTCCGATTGAGCAAAAAATTATTTCTGAATCTTTGGACCTAATAGACGGAACTAGGTACGCGTGTACTTCTTTGACAAATAGGGGACACCCTAATGTATATGTATATCTCTGTTTACCTTGTATCGATGCGCTAACAAAACGTGTATATATGTTTATATGTATGTATCTATATAGTAGACATAGACATATAGGCATAGACATAGAGCATATGTTAAGTTAAGTTAATTAGTTAAAGTTAGATTAGGATAGAATGTATACATGAAACGCTAGAGTTTTCTTTTAAAAAAATGTACTTTAAGCTTTTGAGTTGCATGAGAAATGTTGTTTGTGGTTAAACTTTGTTTCCTTTATCCTTTCTGCGTTTGTGGCCAAATTCGTCACGTCAATAACCATTCTTTAATTTTACCACCAATTTGCCATTTAAATACTTGGCAGCTGATGACAGGCTATAAATTGCAAATATCGTATGATATTTAAAATTTTACACATCTTACAATGCATTTTACTGTTGCTTTTCGTACACGTTTTAATGTTTTCAAAATTTACCATTTCTGTTATTTTGTTCATTTTAAATTACGATCACTGCTACTTATGCTTAAAAACTAAATCCATACAATTTAGTTACAATTACTTTATTAATCATATTTGTTTTTATTTTTCCTTTTGTTCTTTTGCGCCAACATAGTATAAATAATTATTTCACTTTCTAAATATATATAAACATTGATGTGTCTATAGTAAATTGTGCCTGTCTGTTTCTGTGTGTGTTTATGGTTGTGTGTGTGTGTGTGTGGTGTGGGCTTTTTGTAAAATTATCAAAAAATCATTGAGTTTTTTTTCTTTTCTGCTTTTTTTCCTTTTTGTTCTTTTTTATCGTTTTGTTTTCATTTTGCTAAAAACACTTATATGTCTTTCATATTGGTATGCTTAGGCCTAGATATAATTATGATTCTTTTGAGATTTACTTTCGTAGCTTAAAATTTGTTTTATTTCCTGTTTCATGTTTTTGTTGTAGTTCAATATATATATACTTACTATATATATGTATGTTTTGTATGTATGCATATGTATGTATATCCATTATACAGTATATATTTCATTCATTTTGTGTATATATAATATTTTTCTAATTCAACAACATTTACATATACACACACCCAGAAGGTTTTACGTACGCTTTACTTTCAAATTGTTTGTTTTTTTTTTTTTGTATTTTTTTATTTGCCTTTAAAAGATTTACTTTTGTTTTGTTTTAATGCTAAACGAATAGGCGTACTAACTTTATGATGGGATCTCTTCACACGCCCGAATAGTTGGATTTTATTTAATGTTAATATTAAATGTAATACATTTCTCAGCGCCTTTTGCTTGGCTTTTTCAATTACGAGTACACTTAGGATTTAGTGTGCACGTGGTTGATCTAATATTGAGATTTAATTTTAGCATTACGTACTACTAACAAAATGAATAAAAAAACATTTAAAAACTGCTTAAATGCTTGCTTGCCATTTAAGTTCAACTCTTGTTTTGTTTGTTTATAAAAACCAGGATTATCAATCAATCAAATTTCAATCACTTAAAATATAATAACAGTAAATACTCGTACATAATAAAATGTTGCTTATTTCCTCATTTTTTTTTAACATAAAGTTTTGTTGTCGATTTTGTTTTGCTTTGACTCTCTGCTGTTGTTTTTTAAAACCAAAACACAGTACAGTGCACTCAAATTACAACTAATTGGTTGTTTGTTTTTTTTCATGTTCTTTTTGTTTCTCAATGCAACTTACTAGACTTATCGACTATATAATATATATTAAGTTTTAACTTTAAGCTTATGATTATACGACGTCGCTGATTGTTTAGTGGGCTCTTTCCTTTGCTTTTCTTTTAAATCTGTTTTGTTATTTGATTTTAGTTGTGTTTCTCATTTGAATTGGTATTCATTATATAAGTAGAAGTGTATTTAATTGTATAATTAATTGTAGTTTTTGAATTTCTTTTAGAATTTCTGCAATTAGAGTTATGCTCAATAATGTAAACAGTTATCATTTTATATTTTTGTTATTTAAGAATTTGTTTGCTGTGTGTATATAGATTAGCTATAGCTCTTGCATCGATTGTTGCTGCTGTTTCTTGATGGGTTGGGATTGGTTGGGTTGTTGCCTGCTGCCGGTTTGCCTGTCAGTTAAAGTGGGTGTTGTGGCGATTGCCCTGCACGCCGCTTGTACTACGAATTATAGATTGTATCTGTTGCTGCCAAAAGAACTGCTGCCGTGGCGGATAGCTGCTGTTGGCACTCAGTCAAGTTCAGTGAACCTGACCACGGGTCGGATTCTAGATGTTCGACTTGGAGAAGCTCACGCGCAAATGATTGGACTCCGACAGCTGGTGATTGTGCATTTTGATCAGCGCCAACACAGCCTCCTCCACTGATGACAGCTGCAGCAGCGCCATCTTGCGGTCCTTGCTGTAAATGCAAATTCAATTAGCTAACTGATCTCGCTATATAGTAGTCGAGGCGCCCGAGGCGAACTGAACTTACGGGAAAAACTTGAATGCTTTGACTTCAAAGTTGTTGGAGGTGAAGGCTTCTTTGATGTCATCCTCAGTGCAGGATGAGCTGTTGAATACACAGAAAAAATATTCGCAAAATTAACAGCTATCGATTTAAATTGGCATGCTGTGCGTCTATAGATATCGCATAAACACTGCACACCACGCACCATCAGCACCACAGCACCACATCGGCAATAGAAGAGGCAGAGGCAGAACCAGAGCCACGGGTACACACATAAATTCAAACGGGGACTTCACCCGCTTCACCCGCTTCATCCTCTTTGCTATCGGCACATAAGAACCTGGCGGGGCGCTTTGTCATATTCGGCAGACAAAAGCGACACGGGGCGTCTGCTTCCGCCTGCACTGCCTGTGTGTGGATGGAGGTGGCAGAGGTGGTGGAGGTGGTGGCTGCTGCTCATAACGGTAATTGTAATTGCCCGCGTGGCGTTGATGAAAATACAGACTCCAGCTGTGTCGACTCGATTCGATTCGACTCGCAATACTCGTATCTTTAAACAACACACACGATGCGAGGCACTATTATTCAAAAGATAGATTGAATACTTACGGAATGTTACTTAAATGCAGTGTCGCCGATGGCGGGTAGATGTTTTGATAGTTCTTGCTGCCGGGCTTCTTGAAACGATGCAACGGATTCTGTGAGTAGTCACGTGTAAGGCCCGCGTCCGGCTGTCCCTCTTTTGGCAGCTGCACGGCCTGATGTTTGCTGGCCATGACACGTATTGGCTTGCCCCATAAACGTAATTTATCAAGGTGAGACATGGCTGAAAATATCAAAAGAACGAAAAAAGAAAATAAAACAACACGTTAAAACAAATGGCAATGCATGAATTTAGTGGTAAAGTTTTATCCAGCAGCTCCCACGTCTTCTAACTGAGTGTCTGTCTGTCTGTCTGTGGGGAGTGTGATAGAATATTTGTTCATGTTTGTATTCATAGATACAACAACATGTTTACATGTGCTCACATGTGTAGATGCAATTTATATGCTGCGTTACAAGCCATAAAATTACTTTGGCGCGCCTCCCTTTCCCGCGGTCCGTGCCGCGCCCCTTATGCTCCATGCCCCATGGACAAAGTCAGCAATAAGTGCAGGCAAATATTTACATTCTAAAATGTAACTGCAACTTTATCAATGTCGTCTGCCTTTGGTGATTTACAAGCAAATGACTCGCCATAAAATGCATTGCCCACAAAAATATGCTACGTTTTTTTTACTCGCTGTTCTCCCCCTTGTTTTACATCGTCTCGATAGTCACAGCACCTGAGGCTCAGTTGCTGTGGCAGACAACAGTTGCACGTTCAGTTAAACGGAGTTTATACTTTCAACTCGATTGCAATTGCGATTCCTTTTCCGATAGTGATTGCGATTTCGATTTCGATTTCAGATTCGATTACGTTTTTATTCAATTCAATTTCAGTTGGGCAAGTCATGCTGGGACTTTTGTGCCATACGCATTTGTCCCTGTTTTTTGTGCATTATTTTAATAAATTATATAACATTTTATCATTCTGAGCAGTTGTCATGGACAGTAGCGAAAGGTATCGAGGAGGAGGAGGAGGCAAAGTTGCTTATGTTTTATTGTGAAATAATATGCTTACTCAGCCGTTTATTGTTTGCCTAATGGATTAAATGATTTTACAAAAAAATAAGGCTTGAAAATGTAATAAATTGTTAAATAAAAGGCAGGACAAAAGGACACAAGGACAGGACAACAGCCAGCGCAGTGACAACGCTTCTGCCAGTTTGCCAGTTTGCCACATGCGTCGCGTCGTCGTGTACGAGTATATGACAAACACTTGTAATAAAGATTAATGTGCAGCCGAGACGCCGCTCCGCTAGCTAAATGAAGCAATGGCAGATGGAGGACGAAGGACCAAGGGATGGAGGACCAACTTTGCCTATCATCACAGCGCCTTTCAAAGTGCTGCAGCTGCTGTTGCTGTTACTGTTGCTGTTGTCTCTCGTTGCGGCGGTTGTGGCTTTGGACTGAGAGCAGGCCCAACTCAAAAAGTATCTTAAAGTTTTAATTACCAACCTGACCAGTGGCAGCCACAACAACAACAACAAATCATTATTAACTTGTGCAAGGCATTAAAAACAACAAACAACAACAAGAAAAAAGTAACAAAAAGATTGCACGCACAGCTGAGCACCATAGAAACCAAAAGGATTTCTAAAAAAATAAAGAAAGAAAGAAAGGTTATCATTGGCACACCGAAAACTTTCTACTCTACCCCTTGCAGAGCCCTCTATCCAATTTTTGACTGATCTTTTTAATGACGGAGAATTAAATCAATCGACTTCAGCTCGAATGAGACAAATAAAAATGATTGAAATATCTTAAGAAACAATATAGTTATTTATACAAAGAGTAGATTGTTCGACCGATCGTTCCTATGATACAGTTTCTCCTCCTTGAATGCATTCCATATTTTGTGATCAAATAAAAGTACCCTCTGTAAGGGTATAGTGAAAAAAGAGAACAAGTTGGGTTTAGCCCCAAGCCCAAAAGTGTCTTGTAGATGATGCGACGGTTCTAAAGGATTTATGCGTGTTTTAAGTATAAATGAAGTGGGTTAAGAACAACAGAAACAAAAACAACAACAAGAAAAAGCATTACTTGTAACAATGTCCCCTTTGCATTAGCTCTCAGGCTCAGGTGAGATTGATTGATCTCACAAACAAGAAATGCCATTCTACTATTCTAACAACCAAGTAAGTACTCGTAACTAACTTAAGTCACTTACAATTCATGGCATGGCATTTGTCATATGGAAACTATGCAAAGTCAGTTCATCAGAAACTTTGCCCGATTCTGATTCTCGACTGCGTTAAGTCATTCAAATAGTCACTTAACGATGAACTCGAGTGTGCAGTGCTGGCAGGCAAAACTTTGTCAAAACTCTGTAACAAGTTTCACATGACGTATGCGTAATCGGCTCATAATATATAGATGCTACAGATACACGCACACACACACACACACACATAAATAGTTGAATGTGTGTGCATTATGCGCAAATATTTGTTTGTTTTTATTGTAAATACTTTTATGCGTACGCTGCTCATGCAAAATATTTTGCAGTAATTTGTACAACAAAATAGCACAAAAATTTATTTACGAAAATTCCCCAAGCAACACAACACACGATATGAAGCGCCAGATGTGCGTGTGCCTATAAATTTATATGAGTCTGTTATGTGTGTGTGGAGTGGTGTGATGTGGTGTGTTGGCAGTGTGTTGCCTGTGTGTGGTATGTGTCTATAGTTTGTAATAAGTTGCGCAAAAACTTAATCCCGACAAAGGCAGACACAACAAATGGCGCGCATCCGGTCAGCATCCATTTGCACCACGTCGCCATCGCACAGTGGTCCCTCAAGTCATTTTAGCAAGCATTAATTAACAACTTCAAAGTATGTCGGTTTTTGTATTCTATTTATTTTTTTTTAAATTTAGTTTAAAAATTATTCTGCTTTCCTTATTGCAAGCACGACATATTCTATTCTTAATAGTATATTTATCTAGAAGATTCCTATTAAAA
>JBAMBJ010004641.1:0-38659 GCA_037043495.1 Drosophila recens
CGGGACGCAAACAGCTGACGGCGGCGAAGATCGCGCCCGAGGCGAAGCGCAGCATAACCGATCACCTGGCGCCATCAGGCAAACATCATCAGCATTCGCATCCGCATCAGCATCAACCGTCGCATCATCATCATCAGGTGTCAGGTCGAGGAGGAGGAGGAGCCGCTGGCGGCACACCGCCCACAACCAGCAGCAGCAGCAGCAGCAAGGTGCCAATGGGTGCAATGCTGCGCCTGGGCACGCCCAGCGATGATGACGACGAGGTGGAGCTGGACTACGATGATGATGATCTGCTGCTGGATGAGGAGGATCGACTGTTGGCCACGCCATCGCCACCACCGCCCACACAGTCGCGTGCCACGAAACGCTCGGCAACGCCCGAGCTGCTGGTGGTCAAACGCAATCACAATCACAAGATTGTGCGCAGTGGCGCCTCATCAGCAGCAGCAGCAGCTGTCGGCAGTCAGCGACGCGTGGTGCTGAAGCCCAACTCGGCCAGCAATGGAGGAGGAGGCGGCGGAGGAGGAGGCGGCGGGGGAGAGCAGCAATCCTCGCATGGAAGCAGGCAACGGGATCATCGTCGTCGTGAGGAGCAGCAAATGCAGCGCAAGAGTGGCAGCAGTGGAGCAGGAGGCGGAACAGGCGGAGGCGGAGGCATCTTTGATCGCTTGGAAAAGCGACAGGCAAACTCTGGAGGAGGAGGAGGAGGAAGCGGAGCAAGTGGTGGCAAACAGCGCAGCAAGGCGCCAACGCGAATTGTACTAAAGCATGATTAAAGAAGAAGCGCAGCAGCCTCAAAGGAGGAGAGTAAAGAGTAAATTATGAAAGACAGAAAGTAGGAGGAGGAAGCGTAATCCTTGAATTGTCAACTATCAACCGTAATTGCTAATTGTAATCAGTTCAACTAATCCGATTGTATTACACCTATACATATGCATATGCATATATGTGTATATAGTATATTGATATAGTGCTCTATATAGCAGTGGTGGGCACGCAGTGGCTCTGAGAGCAGCGGCTGCTAATAGGGCTGTTGTTGTATTCGGTTGTCGTGCCCACCGCTGCTCGGAGTTGTTGTTGATCTCCACATCCAACTCAGTTCAGCTCAGCTCTTCTTCTTAGGTCTGTCGAGGAAACAACAGGGAACAGGGAACCAGGGAACAGAGGCTGCTGTCGCTGATTTTGGTGACTTTGAAGCAACAACAATTTTGTAATTTGTATTCTGTATCGCTTATACTTATATAATAACTATAACTATAATACACACACACACACACAACACACTTAGAGAGAATATTATTATTATTATTATTATATATAAAATGTTTTTGACTAGCGATTAGCATTAAGTTGAAAAAACAAAGAACAGAAACAGCTTAGCAATTAAGTTAAATAGTTTAAACGAGAGCAAACTGTTTGTTGACTACGAAAAATCGGGAGTATATATACAATACATATATAATAATTAAATATATATGGCTTAAGCATAAATTGTAAGCGTAACTGTACAAAAAACACACTTAGAACTAAACTAAAGACGCATCTCTATACATACATATATATTATGCATACATAATCTAATTAATTAATAGTTTTAAATTTAATTTTGTTTTTTTTTTTTCGCGCACTCATATAAAATATCTCAAAGACCCACAAAACTTGATAACTTGATAGCTTGACAAATTCACAACACAACAACACTTGTATTTGTATTTGTATTTAATTTAATTCGAGCTATTAGACTATTAACTATAACTATAATTAATTAATTGAGCGCTTCAAGCGTTCGAAAAACAACAAAACAAAACATACTTAACTAATTAGTTGTTTAGTTGCATGAACATGAATTAAGCGTAACTAACTAATCTTAATATTAAGCAAATATCTTTAGAGATATTTACATATATACATATATATATATATATAACTAGTCTTAAGTGTCGCGTATATATATATAATTTGATTTTGACCAGACGCAGCAGGCGAATATTATGTGTTAACTTTAAATTTTGCTATTTTTTAAATTGATTTCTTAACGCTTAACACTGAATTTGGACTTGATCTTAAAGTGTTTCAAACTGTTTTCGATTTAAAATATTAATGCCAATTTTTATATACATATATATATTTTTTGTATGTCCGTCAATGTCCAATGTCTTTGTTTTTACCCAGTTTGTTTGTGGCCTACAATTTAAAGCAAATAAGTATAAAGTAAAACAACAACAAACGTAAACAAAAACAAAATAAAAAGTGTCTTCAAATGGGAAACACACAGAAGCAATACCATAATGGCCTGTTAAACGATAGCAAATAATCCCCAACAAATAGAACAGCAAATAAAAAAGCAGTTTCTTTCCCACAAAATATACATAAAATATATCCAAAAACAAATGCAAATATCTAGATAATAGCAACATTAACAACTGTACATACATAATTATATAAACTTTATAGAGATTTAATATATATACACATATATTTACATGCATATACATATAGTATGAAGATCAAGCCATGAATTCAACAATAGTTCATATTTATATAGAACCATTATGACAACAACAACAACAGTAACAAAACAAAATATAATCATATTTAAAATACAAATTAATTGTTAAATTATTAAATGCAAATTGAATTAAAAAAACACACACATTTATTTATATTTAACTACAATGTAAATCATGCTTAATCACAAAACTTAGTTTACATTTAAAGTTCTAGTTTGTAAGCGCAAAGAGAGATTTAAAAACAAAACGCAAATAACTAAAACAATTTCAATATTTATAAACAATATATATATATATTGTATTTGAGAGATTTGAAACACAGCGAGAACAAATCGCAATGTAATAAACATAAAATTTGTATGCTTGATTTTTGCTTGTAAGCAAGTTGAAGTGTGTTTAAGTGTGTTTATATGTGTCAATAGATACCCTGTAAAACGCAAAACGTTGATGAACAGATAGAGAAATGAGAAGCGCATACAAATTTATTCTATATTCAGTAATAATACAACAAATATACACACACACACACACACATATTAAATCTAAATATATATATAGATATATATTAATTATGGACTAATAAAAACAAAGTATATTGCATTATATATATAATATACCTATTAACTAAAACAATCATTCCTGTATATAAATCTATTTTACACAAAAAACAAAAACACAAAAAAAAAGTAACGAGTAAACTCAAAGTAACGAGTACAGTTAACAAACGAATTGCAAAACACTCGTTGACCAAAAAAAAAAAAGTAACGAGTAAACTCAAAGTAACGAGTAACGAGTACAGAAAACAAACGAATTGCAAAGCACACTCGTTGTTGACCAAAAAAAGAAACAACAAAAGTAACGAGTAAACTCAAAGTAACGAGTGACGAGTACAGTGTTTGTTTACTGTACTCGTCACTCGTTACTTTGAGAATTGCAAAACACACTCGTTGTTGACCAAAAAAAAAGAAACAAAAAAAAAGTAACGAGTTAACTCAAAGTAACGAGTAATGAGTACAGTAAACAAACGAATTGCAAAACACAAACACTCGTTGTTGTTACGACGACGTTTATTTAATGGATGGATGAATCCAATCCAAACCGAGTCTGTGATTAATTTCTATATATATTTCAATATTAATTATGATTATTATTATTATATAAATTAGCATCCATTGCCGCTTAGTTCATAATTGTTTCCCTAAACACATAAACTTATACTTTTATTATTATTTGATAAGCCCAAAAGTCAGCTGCAGTTAGTAACTAAGCACACACAGACACACACACACACATTCCACACATACACTTACATACAAGATATTCCACATGATATATTATGTATTGTTCACAGTTCAAAACGTTTTTTGTGATATATGACAAACAACAACAAAAAAAAAGAGATATGTGTAAGTAGAACTAATAATTTATTAATCTTTCTCTTTAGTTGCAACACACACACGAAAATAACGGTTCATTTATTCACCCTAACCTCACTTTGACTTTGTAACGGTGCATTCAATTTACACATAACCTCACTTTGACTATTGTAAATCAGTCCACACAACTTTTTTGTATTGTATTCAATTTAATTACAATTTTTTTTTCATATTTTAACCCAATTTTTGATATAAGACAAAAAACAAAGAAAATACTGTTATAAACTAGCAAATTGATTTGATACTTATAATTTAAGCATATATATATATATACATATATAATTCCATATAGTATATATTCATACATTTTGATACTAATCTACAATCTATGTAGATTCTAGCCTAACTTTTAATCTAGCTTTATTATGATTATTTATTTATTGATTTGTTATATATTCTTGTAAATGACTTTTGTTTAATTGTTGTGCCATCGATCGTACCAACCCCCTCCCCCTCCCCCTCTTAACCCATTCACAATTTTCAATTGTGCTTAATCTAACCTCAAAAATCAGATATGCCCGATACCGTTATGTCAGCAGCTGTCTCTTTCGCACAACTGTCACTTGGGCTATCGCTTAGCTGCTCTAGCCCATGTTAGTGTCTATCTCTATCTCGTTTGCACTCGCAGAGTCATTAAGTTAATTTTAAGATCTTTACTATAACTATATAGACAACAACAACAACAACAAATATTTCCATTCCCCATCAACAATTTTCTTTCAGCACAAAATTCTGTACAAAATGATGAAAAAAATGCAAGAAAAACGTACAAAAAAAAAAGAAAAAAAACATAAAAAACAAGTAAAAAAATTGAAAAAGAAAGAATGAAAGTGATTTAGTTAAATGCTATATTCATATACTATAACTAACTAAAACTAGTTCAAATTGACGGACAACGGCGCCCAGAAACTGAAAAACCCTTGATATAAAGATGAAGATGAAGACTTGAAATAAAACTGATATATACACCAAACACCATATACTATGTGCACATATATACCTATATATATAACTATATAGCTATATGTGTACACATGTGCATGTGTGTGTGTACATGTATATTTTTTACAGCATTCAAATATAAACAACTCGGCTTTTTTATTGGGTTTGATGGGATTTATTTAAATTAAAGGCAACTTTAGATTTGAAAAATTTATGAAAAGTAAAAATAATTAAAAAAACGACAAAAATGTGATTGACCAAACCAGGAATTGAACCCAGGACCTCTTGCGCACGGGCGCGAATCTCTAGCAGTCGGAAGACAATTCAATTTGCGTTGTCAATATAACGTATGCGGAATGAAATACGAACAACTGTTGAAATACAAACAAGCGGATCAGTCGAGTGCACTCGACAGTAATATACCCTGGGCCTAGGCTTCGGCATGCCGAAGATTAGATGCACATGCAATTCTCGTACTTATCCTCAAATATCGACCTATCATTTTTGTGGCAGCTACATACATGTACAATAAGATAAGTGATTTAAACCAATTTTAAAAATAAGAAAATAAAATTGGATTGAACATGACAAATTCGATAAACATTCTTGCAGAGGAAATGTAAAATGAATTAATTGACCATTAATTCTATTCTTTTTATAGAATTGCCATTAAAATACCTCGGACAAAATTGTTAATATCTTCACTTTTTATGGCCCAATCGTAATGAAAGTTGGTGATTAGCTTCTGGGCATGATTCCACATCCGTTGATATAAAAAAAATAACTTAAAAGTCAAAATAAAAGGTGCTGTCAGTTTTTTATGAATTACGCCCCTCACAGTGGGCGTGGCAAAATTTTAACATAAACTTGTTCTGCCTGACATTATAGGGAGTCTTCATTCCAAATTTGGTGGCCCTAGCTCTAAACAATCTCTGAGATCATTTCGTTTACACGGACCGACGGACAGACGGACATGGCTATATCGACTCGGCTGTTGATGCTGATCAAGAACATATGTACTTTATGGGGTCGGAGATGCTTCCTTCTGCCTGTTACATACTTTTAAACAAACTTAATATACCCCCGGGGTATAAAAACGACAAAAATTTGATTGACCAAGCCAGGAATTGAACCCGGGACCTCTTGCGCACGGGCGCGAATCTCTAGCAGTCAGAAGACAATTCAATTTCAATTTGCGTTGTCAAAATTGTTAATATCTTTACCATTTATGGCTCAATCGTGTTGAAAGTTGGCGATTCGTTTCTAGGCATGGTCCTACACCTGTCGGTATCAAAAAAATCAACTTGGAATCATTTTTGATCATACATTTTCGATTCTATGTGTTTTTCGATAAACAATCTTTGAAATCTGAAGTTTCTACTTTTGTTTTACTTCTTTAAAGAACAAACTCTTTAAAAAGGATTCTGGGAAATTTTAATCATGCCAAAATAATTGGAATTTGGAATTTTGACTTGACTTTAAATTTTGAAAACTTTGCCAAAACTGATGCGGTTTCAAAGCAAAATTTCGTTATGATCATAATTCTGCATTCTGAAAATTGAATTTCTCATTTCACAAATATGAGCATATTATTGAAATCGATGCCAGGAATAAATAATAATCGTATTGCTTAAGTTTTTTTTTTATATTTTCAAGGGCGTTGAATTTGAAACTGAGCTTCCCCAAATGCGACTTGCACGTTGCAACATTGTGAGGCATTGTGTGAGAGTGAATTATGATTATGATGATGGCGATCTTGACATTCATGCCCCCAACTAAACTGACTGTGACTGTGACTGTGACTCTGAATGGGAGTGTGACTGTGACTGTGATTCCGACTCCGTCTCCGATCACTGTCAAGCAAGACAATGCCGCGTCAATTTATTTATTTATGCTCGGTCTTCTCATCCCATTTCCATTTCCATTCAGCATTCAGCATTCATAGTCAACTACTCGACAATGTAACAAACACATCACATTAAATCGGGTTGCATTGCACAAGATTTATGAAAATGTCAGACAAGTATCGAGTATCGAGTGTGCCTCTTAACCCCAGACAGACCCCATCCATTGTTCTCCCTAGATGTAGATGACGAGACGAAGATTTCGCAAAATTCGCTCACCTGACAAACTGACAAACTGACAGCTAAACTGACTAATTGAATTGAGGGGGTCGATCGACAGTTTGCCACAACTTGAGTCCATATTTGATTGGGAATGAGGTGTATTATGAGTAGCTATCATACCCTGTAAATGAGATGTATGGGCTAAACATACATTCAATTACTAGTATACGTATCAAAAATGGGCTTAATCGATGTAAACAATTGGTTGGCTTGTGATACCCTGTAATCTATAGAAATGTTGGGGGATTTGATTACCTGGCTGGTTGCTTATAAAAGAGATCTCATCATAAACAGATTTGAAAAGGCATACGAAAAGGTAAGTATGAAAATCGAGCAATCAAATATGACAGGGACATTGAGGCTATCCAGAAACAGGAAATATTTTTAAAATTTAAATGTTTTCAATTTTTATTTTTGAAAATTTTCTTAATTTTTATTTTAAAAATAACACCATAGGTCATATAATACTTATTTTTCTATTTAATTGTTAAAAATAAAACGTTTTTTTTTCCCATTTTTATCATAAAAATCGAAAAAAATTAATTTTGCTTCTCAATTTTGATACCCGTCACTTAAAAAATAAGTAAAAGGGTATATTGCATTCGTTGCAATTTACATACATATGTGAGAGGGAGAAGGAAGCATCTCCGATTCTATAAAGCATATATATTCTTAATCAGCATCAACAGTCGACTCAATATAACCATGACCGTCAATTATTATTATTCTGACGTGTTACGTATTTTTTGGTAGTTAACGTTATCGATAAATTAAAGCTACATGTTTTCCTATTTAAACGCAACAAGATCGGACGAATAGAAAGGTGGTAATGGCTGATTTAAGTTTTTAAGCAATGCAAGTGCCTAAAAGCATGCAATAAAACATATATTTATAAATTTATTTAAATAAGTAACGGGTATTCGAATGTCGGGAGCCTTTCCTGCTTGCTTCTTTATAAAAATCAGCAAATAACTGAAATTTCTTAAGTTTATCACCAAACTTATAATCGCTGCGATCCCTGCTTAAGAACTAAGTACAGGGTAGCTGCTAGTCGGTCACACACACACACACACACACACACACACACACACACACACACACACACACAAGCAATGCAATTCGTGGCAGCAAAGAGAGTATTATTTTCAAGGCGTTGCTAGAATTATGTGTGTGGTGTGTCGAGTGGGCGTGGCACTTGGCTTATTCCATTGACAGACTCAGACTCAGACTCACAACAACAACAACACAGACTTACACCCTATATTTATGTATGTGAGTTTTGCTTGCAATTGATTTGATTTTTCCGAATTTCCATTTCCATTTCCATGGCAATTGCTGTCTGTCTGTGGCAACTTTTGTGGCACTTTGTGGCAGTTGCAATCGCCGTTGAGTTATCCCAGGGCCAAGTCCAAGTGTGTGAGTTTGGAGCTCTGAGTTCGGGCTTACAACTTGGGGCCAACGTGGCGGCTTTTTAAGTTTCGCACAAGAATTATGCCCACATTAAATGGATAATTGTGTGAATGAACTTCATGCAACTTCTCTGACTTCTTCTGACTCTTTTTTTTTCATTCTCAATTCTTTTTGCTTTTTTTGCAATTATGCAAAGTGCAAGTTCAACGCCAAGTGACAAGGCAAGTCAATATTTTTTAATCATTTTCATATAATTTTTCGCCCCTTTGTTTAAAGTTGCCCTTTCCTTCCCATTTCCCTCCCCCCTTGTTAGATGCTTCATTTAACGCTCACTGCAAATTTGTCTGCGGTTTGTTTTTCTCAATTTGTTGATACCCTAGAGCGGGGGGTATATTAAGTTTGTTAAAAGCATTTAACGGGCCGAGTATATATATTCTTAATCAGCATCAACAGCCGAGTTGATGTACCCTTGTCCGTCTGTCCGTATGAACGATCGGATCTTAGAGTTGGTAAGAAACAGGACCACCAAGTTTGGAATGCAGACTCCCTATAATGTCAGACAATATCAGTTTATGTCAGGGATCGTAACTCTTATAAGTTTTATGAAAAAGCTATAAAACAACAGTTATGTATATTCTGATATTTATTAAAAAGAAAATTGAAAAATAACTATTTTATAACTTTTATATAAAAATTGAAAAATAACTCTTATACATAACTTTTATTATAAAAATTAAAAAAAAAGCTAATAAATAATTTTAAAAATAAAAATTGGAAAGAAAAGTGTGTCCTGTATTTTTCAATGTAGTTTTTCAATGTCCCTGCCATTTTTTTATTGCTTAATTCTTTTCCGACTCATAACTCTTATTTGCAATTCCTGGTTTATGTTAAGATTTTGCCACGGCAAGCGGCATGCGACACATGAGATCCGAGCTTGAATTCCCGATCGCTTTCGCTTGAATTCCACTTAAATTTCATACAAATTTGAGTGAAATTTAAGCGAAAGCCATTTCTGTGGCACCCCCGAATATTTGTCGTTGATTTGAATTGTCTGTCTGAATGCATGTGTACTGCATTTGCCATCAAGAATACAGTCAGACCGTTAGTGCTAATGCTAAAGATGCGCGCGCGTGTGCGAGGGGTCGTAGGTTCGATCCCTCGTTGTGACGTGACGCTCAAATATTGTTTTGTTTTTATTTTTAAAATTTTTTGTTTCACTTTTAATACATTTTTAAAATTTAATTATTCCGTGCAAATGCATTTAAATTACTGCTGTTTCTAGAATAATCTTTATCAAATTCATCTACGTACGTGCCTAGGCCCAGGGTATATGACTGTCGAGTGCACTCGACTGTTCCGCTTGTTTGCCTCTCAAATTATAATTAAAATCGGTTTGTAAATTATAATTGCTGGGCGTGCGAAATGTGACAGCAACAACAACATTGGCTTAAATATTCTTGTTGCTGTTGTTGTTGTTGTTGTTGCTGTTGTTCGTGATTTGCCCGATGAATTAGAACAACGCAATTGTTGTTCAGTCTTTTAGTTTCGTCAGTTTTGTCAGTTGTTTAGTCAGACAAATCGACGCCCCGTTTATTTGCTTGTTAAGTTTTTCTTTTTTTTTTTTTTTTGGTAATTTCGCCAATTGGAAAAATCCCATTTTAAAATAACAAGAAATGTTTCTCATTGCCCTCAGCAAGCTAACGGTACAAATATTACACACTATTCAAATCGTACACTGAGCGAAATCTTACACTTGAGTATACAACTTATTTCACAACTTTTGCTAAAACTTTTTGAACAGTTTTTGGTTTTATTTTTTATGTCAACAAATTTTGAGCAATCGTATACCCTGTGCTTTTGACTAATGCGGGTATGATAGAATCTAGCTTTAAGTGCAACCATTCAGTATCTTTATTTTGAATATACATTTTTTGTATACCCTCTATTTATGCCTAAAACGGGTATGACAGACTCTAACTTAAAGTGCATACATATATCCGATCAGTTTGTATGTAAACTTTTCTTTACTAAAAAAAAAAATGTTTTATTTCTAATAAATTTCATGTGTACCCTCTATTTTTCTATACCCTATATTTATGCCTAAGACGGGTATAGTAGACTATATAGGCATTGTTTGTGGAATCTTTCACATATTAAACTTAAAAAGATTTCAAATTTCGTGTTGGTTTCCTTGTATACCCTGTACTTAGGTCTAAGTGGGTATGTCAGACGGCATCTCAAAGTATTTTAAACCAACTTTGGTCTAATCACTAGTTTTTTATCTTAAAAAAAAGTGTTGCCATTTTGAATAGCTTCCACTGTATACCCTTTAACGATGCATAAAACGGGTATAATAGACTGCAATTGAAAACAAGGTAATTTATTTCATTTATTTCAACCATAACATTTCAGCTGAAAATGTTTTCTAAAGCCAAGTAGTATTTTTTGTACACCCTTTACGTATGCTTAAAAGGGGTATGACAGACTGCAGCTTTTACTAAATTTGATCTCACTTTTAGCTACTTTCAGCTTTGACAAGCAGAAATGGATTTAGCTTTAACGCGTATTTTCAAATGTATCTAGATACATTTTGCAATATGTATATTTGTATCTTTTATTTATTTGTTTTTGACTTTTAGCTATGTAGAAATCGTAATTGTTATAGGCACATATCTGTTTTTTTGCCTATGAGCCTAGTTTGTACATATATGTATTTTTAATATGAGTGGAAGCACATTGTTATCGCAAATGAACATGTGAAAAGTTGAAAAGTGTTAACTCGCATTGGCTTTGGCTTTAGCTTTGGGGCTTGGCAACATCAACATGAGCACGATGATGGCCAATTGCCGCTGCTCAGTTTCTCAGTATCTCTGCTCAGTTGCTGCCTCAATTGCCACCGGCAACAACAACAACAGCGACAACAACAATTTGGCCCTGGATTGTGTGGCCTGTGACTTTTTCTTTGTTGTTGTTGTTACCTATTTCTTTCTTAACTTGACTTTACCTTTTGGCCATAACAGACAGACAGACAATGATTCTTTAACCGTTGCGGACACTGTGTGCCATAATTTCTTGAGTCAACAGACAACGACAACAACAACTAAAGCACGCATGTAAACACGGCGTATACGCAATGTGCACTGAGAGAAATTACTAGGGGAGATGTGGGGGTTGATGCGGCATAGTTTTGATTTCGGCCTATAATTACCGACCTAGTGCATATTTTTTGGATATATGGATATCTGTGTAAAGCTAGAGACCTTAGCTAGCTAATCATATAAAAACATACCAGACTTTCGTTACGCAAAAAAATTTTACATGGACTTTTGTAAAATCGGTATTTTCAGCTAAAAATTTATATTTAGTGGGGGTTGTAGGCACCCTTGGCAAAAATGCTGTAAATGGAAAAATATGATAGAAAAAACCATAACTTAATCCATGAACAAAATGACAGTTTATTAATCATAAAGCCTGCATAGGCGTTATTCATTGTCGGAAACTACAATTTTGACATGTATAATAACTTGCCCGCATGCCTCACACATTTCACATGAAAAATATTCTGGATAGACCAACAAAATCTAAGAATGAAGCGTGAAAATCTGAGTAGATAATCCCTCTCAGCGGGAGAGCGATCCGCTTTCCATGTAGAGCCTAAGATGTTCACAAGAATGTTCTAGAGGGATCCAAACAAATTTTTAGAACAATTTTCCAAGAAACAGTAGCTATATAAAAAATTTGACTAAAAAAAAGGGGTGCCCACAACACCCTAAATTTTTGTGCCCACAACCCACTTTAGCAGACACTTTAAAAAGTGATGAAAAAATTTTTTTGTTTAAATTTTTTGGTTCAAATCGATATTGTTCCATTTAGCATAATAGTTCGACTAAATAAAAATGCATTACACTTACCTTTCCAATCGATCCACTTTAATTGATACACTATTAAAAATGTTTGAAAGAAGTTTCCTCACCTTTTCCAAGCACAAAAAAAACCAATTGGTTCATTTCCAAAAGGAAACGCGTCCGTTCACTTTGATATTTGGCATGAATTACACATAGGGTAATTTCTTGCGAATGACATAACCAACAAAACTCAATCTTCATTTCGTGAAAATATACGTAGGGGTGCCCACAACCCACCCATGCCCACAACCACCACTTCTCCCCTACAGCTTGAAATGACATCAAAATGTAGTGTTTGATTGTATGATTTTTATTTTTCGAAAGAAATTGGCCATTTTATAGCCAAAAAACGAAAATGAATAAAAATGGTGAAAATCTAAGACTCTTCGCCATTTTGTTAAAAATTGATATTTTTTAAATCCTAAAAACAAACACTTGTTTATGCTGTTACTAAACTGAATCCATGGACACTTCCTATTTCGTATGAAGCACACCTTCTTTGGCGGTAATTTTGTTACTAAATTATGTAATATTTAAAAAAAATAAATTCTCAGTGTATGTACTTTAAGATGATATGATGGTAATTTTATAAAAGCTTCGTGGTTTTCGAAAACATCTCGAAAAATTCATTAAAATGATAATTTGTTCATGCGCTACGAGTAGGGTTAACCCCTTAGTGATCAGTGCGGCTAGTTGAGTCTCTGAAATCATTGAGAACTACAGTTTACATTTTAGATATCTTTATCCTTAAAACGACAGTGATGAAATTCTAATACTGGGGTGCAACAGAAAATGCTTTCGGTTGAATTTCACTTAAATTGCATACAAATTTAAGTGAAATATTAAGCGAAAGCGATTTCTGTGGCATCCCCGATAGATTTACAATATCTATTTCAACCCTCCCTCAGCGTAGGGGATGTAGCTCAGTGGTAGAGCGTTCGCTTTGCATGTGAAAGGCCCCGGGTTCAATCCCCGGCATCTCCAAGCAGTTTTTTACTTTTATTTTTTATATTTTTAAAATTCACTTTATAAATTTCAATAAATATATAATTTTCATACTTCTCCCTCCCTTTGAATAGTCATCTTAATTTCTGCTCCCAGTTTCCATGTTGCAATTTCTATTCCCATTTATGTTTCCATTTGTTTTCATTTCTGTTCCCATCTATGTTCCCAGTTAAAGATGCAATCTCTGTTCCCATTTCTGTTCTTATTCCTGTTTCAATTTCTGTTCCCATTTCTGTTTCCATTTCTGTTCCTATTTCTGTTCCCATTTCTCTTTCCATTTCTGTTCCTAGTTTCTGTTACCATTTCTGTTTCCATTTCTGTTCGCATTACTGTTCCCATTTCTGTTCCCATATCAGTTCCCAGTTTCAGTTCCCATTACTGTTCCCATATTTGGTTTCATTTCTCTTCCCATTTCTGTTCCCATTTCTGTTCCCATTTCTGTTCCCAGTTTCAGTTCCCATTTCAGTTCCCATTTCTGTACCCATTACTGTTCCCATTTCAGTTGCATTTCAATTAGGCCAAATATTTATGACAATTGCCTGCATTGTCCACAAATTCGTTAGAAAGTAACAAAAAAAAGCTTAAAAATAATTGAAAAAATAAAAATAAATTCGCCAAGTTTATTTGTTTTTAGCTATTTGCGGTTTTTATTTGTGTAAAAGTGAAAAGTTAATGAGAAAAGACACGTAGAATGATTCAGAAATCGCGTATCCGTTTCTGAATCTCTGAACTATATTTAACTTGTATCAAAACTTGGCTATAATAATAGACGTTTGTTTATTGCCTTTGCCTTTGTTATTGTTATTGTTATTATTTTGTGTTTTATGTTGGGCAATTAGTTTAGCCAGGGTCAAGTTAATGATTCAATTAGCATTTGTCATCATCTCACTCTGGTTATGGGTATAGTTAGTGGTATTGGTATTGGTAATGGTATTGGGTAATGGGTAATGGGCCTGGGCAACACTTGTTGGCAACACTTACGACTTGTTGGTCGGTAATTGTCGTAGATCGTGGGAATATTGATAATACGAATACGACGTCAAGTCAACTAACTAAAGTCAACTGAACTGAACTGAACTGAAGTCAAGTCAAGTCAACAACAAGTCAGTTTCATGACATGCCACTCAAATTCAAACTCAAAATAAATATGTATTTACCTACATATGTATATATTTACTATATTTACCATAGGTACGATGCCTGTAATCTCTGATCTGACGATCAATTAACAACGGATCAATGTCAAAATCTAAATCTAAATCAAAATAGAGAAATCAAATGAGGGATAGATATAGAAAGCAACTAGTCGGCGGTACTACAGTCGAGCGGTACTCGACTGTCGGAGACCCCGTACTTATTATAAAGATATCTCAAACAACAAAAAGATTTTCATACTAAGACTTGATTTGGACTGATCGTTCCTATGGCAGCTATATGATATAGTAATAGACAGACAGACGGACATGGCTATATCGACTCGGCTGTTGATGCTGATTAAGAATATATATACTTTGATAGGTCTGCCACGCCTCCTTCTGCCTGTTACGCACATTTTTTTTTTGTGACAAAGTTAATAGACCCCTTTACTTTTTTAAAGTACGGGGTCTAAAAAGCTTAGCCTTAGAAAATTATTAAAAGTTTATTTTTGTCATATGTACATATATAGCTGAATTTCCATAGCTCGAACATCTTTAACTCGAATTCCCTCCAAGTCGAACTAAATTGAGTGCTTCTACTAAAATCAACAAAAAGTCTTTCATAAGTCGAAGTCTCCATAGCTCGAACTTTTTTCTTGGATAATGCTGATTCGAGTTAGGGAAGATCGACTGTATATATGTACACTACTGGTCAAAATAATAAGTACACTCTATTTTTTTTAATAAAACAGCTATTGTAAGTCAAGTCTTTATATTACAAAAATGATGCAAAACTTTCCCTAACCTATTACAAATTTCGAATTTATGTAAATGTCTACTTTTTCAACTTTTCTCCTCGATTTAAAAAAACAAAAATGATTTGATGCAAAAAAATTCTTCAAACAATTGAAATAGTGACGGCAAAACATTTTCAAAAATCTCTTCGCTAGTATTTTTTTTAATTTTTTTAAAATTGCTTAAAAGGCACTTATTTGTCATATTTTATTAAAGTTGTATTTAAATTGTACTTATTCAAATATGCTTTACAGTTGCTGTTAATAAAAAATACAGGTTCAGGGGAAAACATTTTTGTGGGCCAAAAAACAGTTTTAATTCTGACTAATTTTTTGGGATAAAGACGAACCGCAAAAACTTCAAGCCAAGGATGAAAATTATGTTCAAAGAACATTTGGTCCTTTGGTTCTGTGGAATTTTTAAAGTTCTGGTCCTAAAAACAGTTTTGACACCAAGTTTGTCCGAATCGGACCATAAGCCATCAAGATATCAATTTAAAACAAAATTAAGAACATTTTCAACTTAAAAAGCGCGTACCAGAAATTCATTTTAGAACTATGGTTTCTTTGTAAAAACATCCTAGAACTGACCATAGATTACGAAAATGGGTTACCATTTTTATTTTTTTAAAGAATCGATGCACTGTATATTATACAGTAATACTAATATACTTGTTATACTACAATAATATATTTGTTTTTTAACATGTACAAAAAATTTCAAATTATTTTTTGTACCGTTAATCGGTATAGAACCCTTGACCGAAACAGTTGTTTCAGGACGTACCGGAACCGGAACCGATATTTTTTACGGCTTGATTTCCTGGGCGATTTAAACATTTTGATATAAGACTCGAAAATAACATGGATTTATCCTTAAAACTCACTGATGAAATTCGAATAGATCTACAAACTCTATTTGAACCCTCACTCAGCGTAGGGGATGTAGCTCAGTGGTAGAGCGTTCGCTTTGCATGTGAAAGGCCCCGGGTTCAATCCCCGGCATCTCCAAGCATCTACTTTTTTGATTTTTCATCTTTTATATTTTTAAAATTTCAATTAATACATAATTTCCATACTTCTCCCGCCCTTTGAACAGTCCTCTTAACTTCTGTTCCCAGTTTAATGTTGCATTTCTGTTCCCAATTCTGTTTCCATTTCTCTTCCCACTTGTGTTCCCAATGCTGTTCCCATTTGTTTAAATTTCTGTTCCCACTTCTGTTTCGATTTCTGTTCCCATTTCTGTTCCCAAAAACTTGGATTTAAATCATAAGTTACTATGAAATGAAGTTCAATTTAGGAATCAAGCATTAATTAAGAATTAAACCGATTTGTCTGTTATTTCTATTTCAATTCAACTTATTCTTGTAGCCAAAACCCAACATTGTTTCCTTAGCCAAGTTAACACTGACCGCATCGCATCGCATTTTCATTTTGATTTTCATTTTAGCCGCCGTTTTGCTTGGCTCGTGGCTCGTGGCATGTGTCATCGACTTAGACATAGACGACGCTCCCTCTCCCTCTCTCTCTCTCGCACTGCCTCCATCTCTCTCTAACTGAATCTAGCTGTGTGTGTATAAAAGCGACTGTCTCGATGGCAGTCAAATCATTAGACAAGTGTCAAGCGGCGCGTGCGCAGTTGCAATCCAAGTCCAAGTCCAAATCCGAGTCCAAGTTGAATCCACATTTAAGCGGCCACCACATGAAGTGCTTTGTAAGCCACCACCATACGGATTAATCCTGCAGCTACTCAGAATCACAATCTCATCCTCCTCCATCTTTTCCCTCCGCAGTTCGTTTCCTTTGTTGTTGCAGCGATGCTGCTGGCGGTGAACTGTCAGGATCAGGATCTGGAGCAGATCCAGGATCAGCAGCAAGTGGCGTCCACGTCCACGTCGACGTCGGATCAGGTGAGCGCCGCCAGCAATTATGCGCCGCTGCAGGAGAAGAAGCAGGAGAAGCGCTATGTCGGTGGATACGGTGGAGCCGGTTATGGAAACTATGGTGGCTATGGAGGCTATGGAACAGGTGGCTATGGAACAGGTGGCTATGGAACAGCTGGTTATGGAACAGCTGGTTATGGTGCTGGCTATGGTGGCTATGGATCGGCTGGTTATGGTGGCTACGGATCTGCTGGATATGGCAGCAATTACGGCGGATATGGCTCCACTCTGGGTGCGGGTGCTGGTCTTGGTGCTGGCTATGGCAGCGGCGTCGATAGCTACTACAATCCCTACGGCTCTCGCGGATTTGGCGGTCTGGGTAAGATTTACTCCCATGTATTGGCAATACACAACAACGCACAGAGGGCTAAATCAGCTTTACAGCTATTTTGTCACTTTTGCGACTTAGAATTCTCAACTGGTTCTAGCATATGCACATATATTAGACCTCGAGCCAACTAAACACGCCTTTAAGCAAATTGAAAGGTCACTTACCAACGAAAATCAGTTATAATGGTATTTTGCTATTTTATTTTGAATCTGATTAATTTGTTGATTAATTTGTAAATTCACAAGCAAACATAAAATTAGTTTCAAATCTTTTGTTGATTGCATCTCAACTACTTTTTAAATCAATTGAAATGTTCGTTGATTTTTTCGATTGGAGCTTAAAAATTCTCGCAAAAATCAAGTAATTCCTTATTTTCTTACCAGTACAATTTTAAATTATTAAGTTTGATTTTATTACATTTTTTTTTATGCTTTTTTTTTAATTTACAATATTTTCTATAATTGCAATATAAATTCGGAATTTTTAATATTTATTAATTTATTTTTTTTTTTTTAAATCAACAAAAATTACAATTGATTAAAAAAGTAGTTGAGATAAAATCAATACAAATTTAAAACTTAAGTTTTTGCTGAATCATAATTATTATCAACTATTGCCTTAAATTATTTTTTACTTAAGTAAATGTAAAAAATATTTATTTTTTAGCTAGAAAGTGCAGATTACAAAAAATGAAAGAAACAAATTTAAATTTATATTTGAAAAACAGATACGTTACAAAAACTATAAAGTGGCAACGTTTGCAATTAATTGGCAACTTTTCGAGTTCGTTGGCCACATTTCGAGCTTACAGGCAACATTACCAATGTTGCCAACGTTACCAATGTTGCCAACATTTCGAGTTTATAGGCAACATTGCCAATGTCAGCATTGCAATTAACTCAACTGAATTTCTGTTTGCATCTTCCGCTAGATGGCGCTGCTGGCTATGGCGGTTATGGCTCCGCTTTGGGCGGCTATGGCTCCGCTTTGGGCGGCTATGGCTCCTCCCTGGGCGGTGGCTACTACGGCAGCGGTGGCTACAACTCCAATCCCTACGCCCTGTCCTACTACAACTCCCGTCTGGGCGGTGCGGGCGTCAGCACCGGGTATCCGTACTACAACACACGCTTCGGTGCCGGCGGCTATCCCTCCAGCTACTACAGCAGCAACTATGGCAACAGCGTTGTGGGCGGCGGCTTGGGTGCGTTGGGGGGCGTGCCCCCAATTGGCGCTGGCGTCGGCGCCGCTGGCTACAATTACGGTACTGGCATCTCGGGCACCGTCTACTAGGATACCGTGTATATAGAGAATACAGTGGCTCATCATAGCATTGGACACAGACACATTTAAGCTTAGTGCAATTAACATTCTTTTTTTTCACCCATTCTATAATAATATACATATGTATTTTTTTTTCTAATTTAATATTTTAATATGTTAAAAGAAATGAAGAAAACGCTCAAAAATTCGCATCAGTTTGTTTTCTGGCTAAAATCACGGTTAAGGAACAGGGGGATTCACACATAGGATCCATGCTTGTCCTTGATCACCCAGAAGGAGTCGACGATCTCGCCGTCCTTGTCGTCCGACACCTGCTCAAAGTACAAATGTGTGCCGTTGTGGGCCTTCAAGCGTGTGTACCCATAATCCTGCAAAGAAACAAATTACAATTTAGATTTACTTGAAAACTAGTCGGCGGTGCTACAGTCGAGCGGTACTCGACTGTCGGAGACCCCGTACTTATTATAAAGATATCTCAAACAACAAAAAAGTTTTCCATACTAAGACTTGATTTTCAACTGATTGTTCCTATGGGAGCTATATGATATAGTGGTCCGATCCAAAATCTAAAACAAACTCGATCTGCTTGCAATATAGACGAACCTACATACCTAGTTTGGAGTCTCTAGCTCTTATAGTCTCTGAGATCTAGGCGCTCCTACAGACGAACAGACGGACAGACAGACAGACAGACAGACAGACAGACAGACGGACATGGCTATATCAACTCGGCTGTTGATGCTGATTAAGAATATATATACTTTATGGGGTCTGCCACGCCTCCTTCTGCCTGTTACGCACATTTTTTTTTGTGACAAAGTTAATAGACCCCTTAACTTTTTTAAAGTACGGGGTCTAAAAATAGCATATGACAACGTTTTTAGTTTATGGCAACATTTTTGAATTGATTGGCAATATTTCGAGTTTGTTGGCAACATTTCGTGTTCGTTGGCAGCATTTCGAGTTCGTTGGCAACATTTAGAGTTCGTATGCAGCATTTGCAGTCGCTTAGCAACATTTGGAGCTGATTGGCAACGTTAGCAACTAATTTAACATAATTACAACCACTTGGCAACATTTGCTAGTGCTTGACAATGCTTACAGTTCGTTGGCAGCATTTGCAGTTGCTTAGAAACGTTTACAGTTAACTGACAATTATTACAACCACCTGGCAACATCTGCAATTGATTAACAATTATTTGATTTGCAACTATCGCTTGGCAACATTTAGCCATAATTGTAGTTAATTGGCAGCACTTATAACCCCAACATAGCAACATTTTAATTTGATTTGCAACATAAATATGCAAACAGTTGGCAACGCAGTCACTTACAAAAGTTGCCAATCAATGCCAGATGTTGCCAAGCGGTTGCAATCAATTGGCAGCATCTCAAATTGACTGGCAACATAAGTTGCAACAACATAAGTTATCGATAGTCACTTACATTGGAGTGGAACGCATTCCACGCGGGCAGATCGTTGGAGAAGGGCTCCCGGTTCTCATTGCAGCCGGCGGAGCCCGTGATGATCTGTATCGGGGCCTTGGGATTGGTGTAGGGCGCCTCGGCGCTGCCGTTGTACACCTTGAAGTCGTAGATGGGCCAGAGGCGAGTGTAGAAATGCTCGTGGGCGAAGAACTCCACATCGACGCCGTGCTTGTAGAACAGATCCTCGAGTCCGAACCACTTGAGCATCGGCAATCCCTGCCGTATGTACGTCTCCAGCTGTCCGTTGCAGTCGTACTCCTTGTCGTCGCTGCAGTACATCGGACGGTGGCCGTACGTGATGATCCATGGACGCTTCGCCCGATTCTCGGGCAGATTGGCCTCCGCCAGATCCCGTTCCAGCCACTCGAACTGCTTCGTCAGCAGCTTCAGGCCGTAGTTGACGAAGTAGTACACCTCCGTCGAGAAGGACACAAAGTGCACGGGGCCCATGTTGAAGCTGTACCACAAGCTGTCGCCATCTCCGGGCATCTTGAAGCGTGCTCGATAATTTGAAAAGTTACTGTTCAAGGGGAACAGAGAAAAAAAAAACAAGAAAATCTGCATTTTATTCTATGTTGAGACGAAAGAAATATTGCTTATTTATTACAAGAATGTCATTTTATAAAATATATTTCATTCCATAAAAATTTCATTATTTGCAATTATTGCAATCGCTTGGCAACATTCGCTGTTACTGGGCAACACTTTGATTGCAACACTAACAGTCTTTGCTTAGCAACATTCTATGTTTATGGCAACATTATAACTTTGATACTCATCACGTGAGAGTCAAAAGAAGTAATTTAAAAATATATTGAAAAAAAAATATACTTCATTCTATAAAAATTTCATTATTTGAAATTATTGCAATCGCTTGGCAACATTCGCTGTAACTTGGCAGCACTTCACAATACTTTTAGTTGATTGGCAACACTAACAGCCTTTATTTAGCAACATTTTAGGTTTATGGAAACTTTATATCTTTGATAAACTATCTCGAAATAACTATATTGAAATAACTATATCGAAACTATAGCGAAAGCAATTTTCAAATACAGTCGAACTTCCCTAACTCGAATCACCATTATCCGAGAAAAAAGTTCGAGTTAGGGAGACTTCGAGTTAGGGAAGCAGAATTGTATGAAATTTGCTCGCTATTGCCACTCGATTTTGTTCGAGTTAGAGAGAATTCGAGTTAGGGAAGTTCGAGTTAGGGAAGTTCGACTGTATTTCTACTCGATAAATTTAATTTTTGACGATATATCGAGAGCTCGATGTTTGTTTTGACGATTTTAACATTTCGACTTAAGACTGAATTCATAATTAAGTTAGTTAGTATTAATTAGTGTCAACTGTTACTTATTGGACTCACTGTACTACTTACTACTTCTCCTCGTGATTGCCCGGACAGACCATGTAGGGCACATAGGCGGCCAGGGTCTCGATCTGGCGCATAAACTCATCCCCGACGCGCGCCTCGTCCGTGTCCATGTCGTAGGCGAAGTCGCCCACGTGGATGATGGCGTCGTACATGCCCAGCTGTGCGTCCCGCTGCAGACGGGCCAGGGACTGGGCATTCTCGTTGCCCATGTCCCCGTAAATGGCCAGCGAGGGCGACCAGCTCTCGCCCAAGGGGGGCGTGGTGAAGCTGTAGATCGCCGACCAGCCGAGATCGCTGCCACAGTTGTATTCGTAGCGCGTCTCTGGCTTCAGATTGGGCAACTTCACCGTGTGTATAAACTGAGTGCTTCCCGCTTTGCCGCCGTCCACAAAGATCGCCCAGCTGCCGGATACGGGTTCCCATTTCTTGTCCTTGGCCGAGGAGTCGGCAAAGTTGACGATCGACGCATTTGTGGAGCTGCGTGTCGACCAGGTCACCACAATGTCCTGCAGACTGTCTGCAAAGCACAATAATCAACAACTTTAAGTCACACGTGTCGTATGCGTAATTACAGTCGTGTCCGTAAGAACAGGCATTCTTGCTGTATAGAAATATTTATGGGAATATACACTGGCGAACATAATTATTGGCACAGCAAACATTTTGAGATTTGGGGGCTTAATTGTTCCCTTATCGATAACGTATTAGTGTCAATGGAAAGGTCATTTAAATTCCGTTTGAATGATATAAAATTTTCCTTAATCCATTAGGTACCCTTCGAAAATTTCAAAATTATGTAATAGTCAATTTTCGAAACTTTTTTCCTCGATTTTTAACCAAAAATTTTTTGATGCAAAAAAATTCTTGAAACAATTTAAGGAGTGACTGCAAAAAAAGTTTTTCAAAAATATTTTTGCTAGTATTTTTTATAATTTTTTGAAAATTGCTAAAAAGGCACTTCTTATGTAAAAAGTAGGAAAAAGGGGTAAAAATGGTCATTTTTAGGATTTTCAAACAATTTAAAAAAATACTAACAAAAATATTTTTGAAAATTTTTTTTTCAATCATTCCTAGAATTGTTTCAAGAATTTTTTTGCATCCCAACATTTTTTGGAAAATATCGAGGAAAAAGTTGAAAAATTGACTTTTTTTTGAACTTAAAATATTCAGTGGGTACTTAATGGGTTAAGAATATTTTTGCATAATTTAAACGGAATTTGAACGACCTTTCCAAATATATTTTTTTTTACTGTGATAACTTCACTAACATTGCTGTTAAAGCAAAAATAAGGGTGTACGCATAGTTTTCTGGCGAGTGTATATGTATGTATGTATATATTGGCAAGTGTGTTTGTGTGAGCTGTGTTTGTATCAGAAGGAGTGTGGAATACGCCACTGTACTGTAAGTAACAACAGTCGCGTCTAACAAAAAGGGAACACTTGTTGAGATTGCATTATGCGCTTAGCTTATTTATTTGGTTAATTGTTTAGCACTATTTATCAAAATGTATATATTTAGATATGTATATGTATGTATATATTGTGTTTGTGTTGGTTTTGTCAGTAAATGTGTAAAATACTACGCTTAAGCGCCACTGTATGACTCTCTAGTAATCAACAACAGTCGCGTCTAACAAAATAGGAACACTTGTTGAGATTGCAATATGCGCTTAGCTTATTTATTTGGTTAATTGTTGAGGAATATTAAAAATATATATAGTATATTTATGCATATAGATATGTATAAATTGGCATATGTGTTTGTGTGAGCTGTGTGTTGCATCAGAAGACGCCACTGTAGGGTCCATGACTGTGCTTGATCACCCAAAACTGGTCGATAACAGCGCCCTTCTGGTCGTCGGACACCTGCTCGAAGTACAAGTGGGTGGCATTGTGAGCCTTCAGACGCAAATAGCCAAAGTCCTGGCTGTGGAAGGCGCTCCACGGCGGCATCTGCTTGAAGAAGGGCTCGCGGCCCTCGTGATTGCCGGCAGCACCCGAGATGATGTGAACCGGCGCACCTGGATTGAGGTAGGGCTGCGCCAGAGATCCGTTGTAGACGGTGTAGTTGTACAGCGGCCACATGCGCTCGTAGCAGTGCTCGTGGGCCCACAGCTCGACGTCGACGCCGTACTTGTAGAAGAGCGGCTCCAGCCCAAAGAAATTGAGACCGGGCAGACCCTTGCGCACGACCGTCTCGTGGTTGGCGCAATCGTCGCCGTTGTCATTGCTGCAGTACATGGGACGGTGGCCGAACGTGATGATCCACGGCCGCTTGGCCCGATTCTCGGGCTTGGTGGCCTCCATTAAATCCCGTTCGAGCCAATCGTACTGCATCACAATGGGCTTCAGTCCGAACTGTGTAAAGTAATAGACCTCGGTGCTGAAGCTGATGAAGTGCACCGGGCCCAGATTGAAGCTGTAGAACAGATTGTCCGTGCCGCCGGGCATGCTGAATCGATTGATGTAGTGCGAGAAGTTGCTGTGGTGAGAAGCGACAGATTAACAACCAAATTACAACTCGATTAATCGAAATGTTTAACATCGATTATATTACCTTATGTTTTTAATATATATCACTTTGTCGATAAATCGAAAAAGTAAACATGGAATCATCGATTTTTCAAGCAAGTATACAAAAATTTGAAATATATTCACGACTGACATATTCTACAAATTTCAACTCTTAAAAGAGCACGAATTTTCATGAAAATATTTAAATTTTACTCGATTTATCGGAAAAAATAGGTTTTTAAAATGCAGTAATCGATTTACCGATGTTTTTGTGACAGATTTTCACGAAAAAATTTAAATTTTAATCGATCTATTGGAAAAAAAAATCGATTTTGAAATGGATTAATCGATTCCTAGAAGTATTTTTGTGACGGATTTTCATGACAATAGTTGAATTTTATTCGATTTATCGGAAACATCTATTTTTAAATGATTTATCTGTTTTTGTGACAGATTTTCACGAAAATAGTTAAACTTTACTCGTTTGATCGAATAAAAATAGAGTTAAACATTGATTAATCGATGTATTTTTAGAGTGTCATGTCATTACTTACTACTTCTCCTCGTGATTACCCACGGCTACCATGTAGGGCACATAGGCGGCAATGGTCTCCACCTGGCGCATAAACTCATCCCCGACGGCGCCGTCCTCGTTGCACATGTCGTAGGCAAAGTCGCCCACATGGAGGATCGCATCGTACATGCCCAGCTGCGTCTCCCGCTGCAAGGCCGGCAGCGAGGCGGCATTGACCACGCCCATGTCCCCATAAATGGCCAACGAGGGCGACCAATCGCTGTGGTTGAGAGGCGTGTGGAAGTTATAGATGGCCGACCAGCCCAAGGAGCTGCCGCAGTGATAGACATATCGCGTGTTGGGCTGCAACTCGGACAGCGTCACCTGTGGAATGCAATTGGTTGAAGGTTGCAGGTTGCAAGTGGACCACAATCTCAATCTCAATCTCAGTCATCACTACTTACTCGATGTATGTACTGTCTGGCCTTCTTGGCGCCACCATCCACAAATAGCGTGGGTCCTTTGGGCGATCTGGCAACCTGCGGCTTGTTATCGACGCCGTCGATTCTATACTCGCATATCGATTCGTTTGTATTGTCGCGCGTATTCCAGGTGACGACAAAGTCCAGCACGGATTCTGGGAGAAGCACACGGCACACGATTTAGATTTACTTTTACATTCTTCACAGTCTACTACACAATTCTTTTTTCTTTTTTTTAGTCAATAAATCGAGTTTCAAATATAATTGTCGATTTATCGGAAAAACTAAGATAGATTCATCGATTTAAAAAACAAGTATTCACATACTTGAAATATATTTACGACTGACCTAAAATTCCAGCTCCAACAATGAAAATAGTTAAATTGTACTCGATTGATCGGGAAAAATCGAGTTAAAAATTGATTAATCGATGTTTTTTTTTTTTTGTGACCGATTTTAACGAAAATATTGCAATTTTACTGCATTTATGGAACAAAAAATCTATTGAAAAATTGATTGATCGATTGTTTTTTGACCGATTTTTACGGAATTAATTCAATTTTACTGCATTTATCTAACAAAAAGTCGAGTTTGAAATAGATTAATCGATTTATTTTTTGTGACAGCTTTTTACAAAAGTAGTTCAATTTTACTGCAGTTATCGAACATAAATCGATTTAAAAATTGATTTATCGGAAAAAATCGAGCTTAAAATTTATTAATCGATGTATTTTTTTTGTGGCCGATTTTAACGAAACAAGTTAAATTTTACTGCATTTATTAAACAAATAATCGCTTAGAAAACCTTTTAAACGATTTATGCATGTATTTTTATTGTGTCACATTAATTCATCGAGCTTATCGATTTACTTTTAAAAAGCGCCAAGCAACACAGCATTGTCAAGCTGTGTTTAGTACCTCAAACGTTTACTCAATTCAAATTACACAATAAGAATTGTTCGCTTTTCAAATGCATTTTAAAAATCATTTGTTTGTATTTTTATCATATTTGATTTATATTTATTCAAAAATTTAAACTTTATAATTTTGTTTTTTGTTTATAGTACTCTATAATTAAAATAGTTTTGTTCAACAATGCTTAGCTTGATACCCTTTAACACTTTTTTAGTATATTATTTATTTGATATATTTTTTATAGTAGCCCAATTTGAGTTGAGTCTATTTAAAATTGTACGGCGTACAAAGAAATGCATATTATTTGTTCGTTTTTTAGGCAAGTTTCTTAAGGGCTTACAGCTTTTTTTCGTTCGTGATGTTTTTAAAAGCATTATTAAAATTAAACGCGATAAACAAATAAAGACATTATTTGAATCACTTCTTAAAATACAAAGAACTACATAGACATACTTTTAACATATCTAAATTTGCTAGTTTAGGAATTAAGCGGCAGAATTGGCTATTTTAAGGAGTGTCTTGTGTTTCAGTTTCAGTTTCGAATACAGTTCAGTTTGTGCTTTTTTTTTTTGCTTGTACTGGGATTACTAATAAGCAATTAACAATTGCTGTTGATAATTGAATTGCAATTGTTTCTATGGGTCTCGTATAGCTAAAAAGAATGTTCCATTGTTAATACTGCCAGTTGCTTCATTGGATTTTCTCTCTCTTTCGTTCCGTCTCCATCTCCATCTCCATTTACAGGTTTACAGGTTGTAGCTGCCGTGCTGTGATTTAATTAACCAAAACTGGTCGATAATGGCGCCTTGTTGGTCATCCGACACCTGTTCAAAGTACAAATGCGTGCGATTGTGTGCCTTGAGCCGTGTGTAACCATAATCTTGACTGTGGAATGCACTCCACTCGGGTATTTTGCCCTTGAAGGGCTCCCTGCCCTCTTTGCAGCCCGCCGAGCCGGTGATGATGTGCACCGGGGCACGGGGATTCTCGTAGGGCGAGCCCAACGATCCATTGCGCACCTTGTAGTCGTAGATGGGCCACAGACGCTCGTAGGAATGCTCGTGCGCCCAGATGGCCACATCCACGCCGTACTCGTACAGCAGCGGCTCCATGCCAAACATATGGACAAAGGGCCAGCCCACCCGGGTCAATGTCTCCGAGTGCGTGCAATCGTTGTCGTTCTCGTTGCTGCAGTACATCGGCCGATGCCCGTAGAGGACGATCCATGGTCGCTTGGCGCGATTCTCCGGCAGATTGGCCCGCTCCAGATCACGCTTCAGCCACTCGTATTGAAAGATTAGCGACTTGATGCCGTAGTTGAGGAAGTAGTAGACCTCCGTGGAGATGCCAATAAAGTGCACCGGTCCCAGATCGAAGCTGTAGAACAGATTCTCAGTGGCGCCGGGCATGCTAAATCTGGCCCGATAGTTGGAAAAGTTGCTGCAAGGCATTAAATCTCCATTAATCTCCATCTCTGCTCTCTCTCTCTCTCTCTCTCTCTCTCTCTTTCCATCTGCAACTTACAACTTCTCCTCGTGATTGCCGGGGACAACCATGTAGGGCACATAGGCAGCCACCGTTTCAATCTGACGCATAAACTCATCCCCGACCCGGGCATCCTTGGTGTTCATGTCGTAGGCAAAGTCGCCCACGTGGATGATGGCGTCGTACATGCCCAGCTGCGTCTCCCGCTGCAGTCGGGCCAGGGACTGGGCATTCTCGTTGCCCATGTCCCCGTAAATGGCCAGCGAGGGCGACCAGTCGGGATCGGCGCTGGCCACCGTGCGGAACTGATACTTGGCCGACCAGCCAAAGTCGCTGCCACAATGGTACACATAGCTGCTGTTGGGTTTCAGCTCGCTCAGCGTCACCTACACAAGTCAAAATGTCTTAGGTCTTAAGTCACCAAAAGTACAGGGTGTCTCAATTTCAATTTGTAACTGCAACAAACTGCTCGAATTTTGATTGTTTTGCTACCTTTTATATGATTTTAGAAACCACCACAGGTCAAATTGTCGCAGCTATGTTGTGTGAAAATTTCAGCTTTCTAGCTTTAACCGTTTGAATTTAACCGTTAGAATTTTATATACAGTGGCGGCAGAATTAATAGGGACGCTCTTTCTTTTACTATAACAGCTATTGTAAGTCAAGTCTTCAAATTTAAAAAATATATTTGAAAGATCATCTAAATTCCGTTTGAATGATGTATAACTTTCCTTAACCCATTAAGTACCCATTGAAATATTCGAATTTTAAAAAAGTCTACTTTTTCAACTTTTTTCTTCGATTTTTTCCGAAAAATGTTGGGATGCAAAAACATTCTACAAACAATTTAAGGAGTAACTGCAAAAAAAAAGTTTCAAAAATATTTTTGATAGTATTTTTTTTAATTTTTTGAAAATCCTGAAAATGGCCATTTTAACCCATTTTTCCTAATTTTCATGCAAAAAGTGCCTTTTTTGCAGTTTTCAAAACAATTTAAAAAATAATACCAAAAATATTTTTGAAAATTTTCTTTTGCAGTTACTCTCAGAATCGTTTCAAGAATTTTTTTGCATCCCAACATTTTTTGGAAAAATCGAGGAAAAAAGTTGAAAAAGCTGACTTTTTTTAAAATTCGAATATTTCAATGGGTACTTAATGGGTTAAGGAAAGTTATACATCATTCAAACGGAATTTAGATGACCTTTCCAAATATATTTTTTAAATTTGAAGACTTGACTTACAATAGCTGTTATAGTAAAAGAAAGAGCGGTGCTATTAATTCTGCCGCCACTGTATATTAATATGTTAATAGTCAACTTAAAAGTTCCTTTTAAAGTGAACTACAGCATAATTCGCTTAATTGCACACTTGATATAAATTTACAAATATTCTAGTTTTGTAGCATGCAATTTAAAGATAATTCTAAAATTGCATGTGCTAAAATTGAAGGTGCAATTAAGCACATTATAACTCCAAGTGCGAATCTGTTTATTAATGGATTAACATCATTTTTGATTAGAAACATTTTCAATTTGAGCAATTCGGTTTTAGTGTAGAAAATAATTTCAAAATTTCGTCTGCTTGGAGCATTGTTGCCAGATTGGAATAAATACAAATTTGAAGAAAAAAGCGAAATTTAAAAAAAGTGCTTGTGTTTTTTTTAGCATACTTTTTTTTTTTATTTCTACCGTCTTTGAATTCTAATTTATGCTAAAAAAAACACAAGCATATTTTTTTTACACCCATATCTTTTTTCTCTACAATTTACCTATTCTAATCTGTCCTTTTTTATCGAACAAAGTCTGGCAACACTGGTAATATGGATCATGTGTACTTTTGTACCAAATTTTTGGTACATAACGACACCATAACGTATTTTACAGGATAATGAGACAAATGTTGTTAATTATTAAATTTGAGGGTTTTTAGAAAAAAAAGAAATAGAATTAATAACAGCAGTCTGTTGCAGTTGCAGTTGCACAGTAATGAACTGTCAATCAAGTCACCCTGTATGTGCGCTTGTGTGTGTGTGTGTGTGTGTGTGTGTGTCTCGTACCCTGTGTATGTATTGGGCCATCTGCTTGGGGCCGCCATCGACAAACTTGAGGGCGTGGCCAAAGGCGCGCTGCGTAAGCTGATCATTGAGTCCAAATTCGACAACTGAAGATGCCCCATTATCATGATCATTATCATTATCATTATCAGCTGCAGTTGGCGGCAGACCGCGCGTCGACCACGTTACAACAATTTCACTGGCGGTGCGCTCTGGCGTCGGAAAGAGAAGAGAAAACAATGCAAAAAGGAAAACATTTCTTAAATTTGACCAAACAAATACAAACATACAAATTTGGGTACAAAAATGTTACAAATGGTACAGTGGTACAAAATCAAACGTAATTCAAATCATATTTGAATTTCTTTCTATTTCCTTACTTTGTTTTTTTTTTGTTTTGCTATGTTTTTCGATTTGTTGTTGTTTTGCCTTTTGTTTGTTGTTCGCTTATCGCGCGCTTTTCGAGACCACACATGAACAATAACTGTACTATTGTTAGAGTGTGGTACAAAAATAATATATGTACCAAATACATAGCACTTTGTTATTGTGTATTCGTATATTATGTACATTTATCAGTAAGTCAGCCTTAGCCCCATTGTGAGACTAGATTCTAGTGACGTACGCGCGCATGTTAGACTCTGTATTTAAAAAGAACACAGAGTCTTTTAAGTTCCTCACAAACATTGTTTGTATTTTAAATGCATTTCTACCACAACAGGTACACTTTATAATTATTAAATGTTAAATTTTACATGTACATGTTAGACTCTGTATTTAAAAAGCACACAGAGTCTTTTAAGTTCTTCACACACATTATTTGTATTTTAAATGCATTTGTACCACAAACGGGTACACTTTATTATATGGTAAATTTTGTTGGGTACAGGTACTCTTACAGTCGTGTTTGCTCCACTGCTTTTCTTGTTGTTGTTATCGATATTATCGGTATTTTTTGATGGATCAGCGAAAGCCGTTGCAAATGTAACTGTAACTGCTGCATATTGAGAGTGGGAGAGTGTGTGAGTGAGAGGGTGAGAGGGGACAGTTTTGAGCACGCTATCAACGATTGTTAACGATTGTTATTGCGCAGCAGTTTCGAAACAATGCAAACAAATAAAAACACACACGATAAATGAAAACAAAAGCACTGGTGCAACTAATTGGCTGATATCAGCACAAGAATATGCCGGTAAATGCGTTTTCAGTTACAGTTACAGTTACAGTGAAGAGAGGGTGAAAGGTAAACAAACTCGAGCTGTCTCACACCAATACACACATGCATATGCATTTAAATACTAGATGCTTAGAAATTAACTTAAAAATACCAAAACAAAAAAAACAAAAAAAAAGGGTTGCGGTACATACCTCCAAATGACAGATGCACTTGCTCCGGCTGATAGTGCACAATGTTCACATCCACATCCAAGGCATTCGCATTCGCATTCGGTGCGTCCTTTATCTGCGCGCTATTGGCGCTGGCCAAGACGACGAGTCCCAGCACAAGGCACAAGGTCAAATTCACCATCGTTGCTGTTGTTGTTGTTTTTCTTTTTTCTATACGCGTTTCCTTATTTTGTTGTTGTTTACGTATGTTATTTGCTAAGAAATGGCAATTGGCATGGCCAAATCGTTATGTGCAATTCGAGCAGCTGACGTTTGTATTATTTTCAGCTCTGGTTTTAAATCAGTTTAATAAAATTACTGCTGGCAGCAGCACAAAACTGAACTTCAGTAAATGACGTCCAGCAATTTATACATATATTTTTTAACAAAAACAAAAACAAATTTCCAGAGTTGTGTCGTTTCGTTCTGAACAAGTTCAAATGAACGGGTCATCTTAATGAACGAATGAACATATTCAGTCAATCATGAACTAAATCGGTCATTTCGCAGTTGATCAATTTAAAATTTCTTAGAGAAATAAAATTATATATACATATTGTATATTGGTATTGCTTGATTGTATTATAAATATCTTAGGATCCAGGATATAAGAAAGAATATTATTACTCCGCGACATGTTTTCATTTGCTGGCGGTAAAGCAGAATAAAAAAAAAAAAATGGTGGCACGTTCCACGGATAACTTAAATCCTATTTAACTCATTGAAATAACCGTGAGTTAGTGATGTAAAAAAACATCGATGCTCGATGCATCGATGTTTCTTCAGCGATGTTTCTCGATGTTTTCTGATGTTTTTGTTGATGCCGATTTATCGATGTTGCATGGCGATGCATCGATGTTTTAGCAAAACATCGGCTGCCGCACTATTCAATACGCCATTTTCGCCGCTCTAGACAATGAGTTTGTAGTAATTTGGACAGTGTTTGCAATGCCTGAGTGAGTAAATTGGTCAGAGATACTATAGTCTACAAGAAGGCTTACATATGTCTTTTCAAAGTTCTCATTAAAAAGACCTCATGTAGTTTGTGCTTATACCTTTAAGATAAAAACTGTTTAAAACTTTAAGACTGCTATGAAAGCATACGTTTTTAAGAGAAAATGAGCCTCTCTACTTCTAGCATCTCACAGAGAGATTCTGAGTTTTCTTGACTAGAAAATGGCAATATGGCTTTACTTAAACATAAGACATAAAACGAAATAATTCAAAATAATTTAGTGCAATATTTTAATGCATAACAAGTAACTTTACTTCTTTATCGATGTCTTTTCTTTCTACGAGCTTTATTCGTAAAGAATGAAGATTCGAATTAAAAAAAATCACTGCGATTATCACAACCTCGTTCGACAACGTTTGCATGGCATACGTCAAATGTCTATCGATAGCGCCCGAAGAGAGAGCAGCTGTGGTGACAACGTCACCGAGCTTAGTAAATTCACCTTGTTCGATATTGTCACTATGTGGCAGCTCTAGCTTATCGTCGCTTGCACTTATCGATAGTGACAGAGTGACCATACACTGCAAATTTAACCGCCATTTCAGATGTTTGAATATCACACACAGCAGGCTTCGACCTCGCCGTGTTTGTCAGAGCTGATTTCTTTCCTTTATTCAGTTTATCATTCCGTTTCTTGCCTCTCACCGTTCAAGCACAAAATTTGTTGTTGAAAAAAGAGAAAATTGTATTTTGAGTATGGCTGGTTTGGCACAAGAGTATATAACATTGACGCAACTGAATTGCGTTAGAGAATGTCGAGCGTTGATTTCGAGTCCGAGACAGCGAAATTACCTAACAGCCGCCGCACTGTTTGGTCTTTATTGTGGGGTTTTGCTGTATCGTTCGTATACCAAATACCTGGCGGAGGTGCACAACAAAAAGGAGGAGGAGACGATCATCGACCTGGATGCCGAGGAAATGCTTTCCCAGTCCCAATCCCAGGCCCAGTCCGAGGACAGTTTCGTTTTCGATCCGCCGCCAGTGACGTCCAAGGAGCTGCTCCTGCCGCCCATCATCTTCGATCCGACAACTGCAAATTTCGGTGACGTCCAATTGACACAACGACCCCAAGTCGAGCCATTTATCCGGGGCTCCATGTAAATTACAGTAATTACAGATACAGTTATGTTAACAATATCCAGCTAATTTTAGAATCGAATTAATTACAAATATTAAATAGACCCACTTTGAGAATTCATAATACTTCAGATTAAAGTTTAAATTCTTTAAAAAAAAATGGAGTTGATGCTAGATAATTATTTAAGGCAGGGATGCCCATCACCTATGCACACATTTGTTTTTGTAATGCCCATAGGATATGGGAAGCATGTCAGAATACACATTGGTAAGCTTCTTGCGCACATTGCAAATTACACAAACAAATTGTTACCCATTCCGCTTTCCGTCAATTTTCGTTGCGGCAAAATCTAAGAACAAATTTTGCATTGTCCGCTTTCCGTCACCTTTCGTTGCTGGCAATACAAAAATAATTGCATTGCGTCGTTTTGCTTTTGCTAATCTCGAATGTATTTTGTTATTGTCTTATCGTTTGGATGTACACTGAAAGACGAACAAGCTATCACTTCGTTGTGAAACGTGTGATGCGTGTGTATTTTTTGAAGAAAAATGTTCCTCTTTTTCTTTTCGGTGTACACATTGAAATAAAAAAAATTGGTATTACATGTGTGAGTGCGATTTCATTTATTTGTATTGGTGCGTGCACATCCATAAGGCAGTTTTGGTGCAAGCCCCTGATTTAAGGGGTTACCCCCACTTGTTACCTAAACAAATATATTTTTTATTTTTGTTGCATTTTTTTTCGAAGTAAACGACGGAAATTGAAACTTTAATCATTTGTTCAGAGACCAAAATTACTTAGTCTTCTAACCGATCTTTATGAAATCAATACATAAAAATTTAGTGCTTGATTGTAGAAGTTTTTTCGAAGAATATTGCCAGTTTTATAGCCAAAAAACTACCTTTTTTTTAGTGAAAATCAATATTTTATCCTTGTCCGCCACTTTTTTTGAAAAATTTATATTTTTTTTAATCCCTCAATCAGCTTTTATTGTTATTAAACTAAATCCAACGGCAATTTCTGTTCGCCCTCAATTTTGGTCACCAGAAAACGTAAAAATTTAAAAAAAAATTTCTTCGGCGACCATTTTGTAACTTAATTATGTAACATTTTTTAATACAAAATTACTGATAGTTAGGTTGTTAATGTAAGAACTTTAAGATGATATACTGGTAATTTGAAAAAGTTTCGTAGTTTTCGTGAAAATAAACTCATAAAAATGCAAAATTTTCATGCGATACGAGTGGGGGTAACCCCTTAAATCCGATCCGAAATCGAGAAATGATTACAAAAATTAACTAGAACTTCTTGAGGATTCATAATACTTTAGTTTTTATTTTCACTTCATATATTCATAGATAATAATAATTATTTAAATATTTACTATATATTAATAATGGAATTTTTGTTCATGGAAGCTCGTGGCGCGTATATGTAGGCATAATAGATACATAGATAAAGATATAGTATATAACATATAGGTAATAATAATCGTACATATAAGAATAACATGAAGTATATTAAACATAACATAACAATATATATAATTGGGGGGAATTTCTTGGCATACTTTACTAGCTGGATTTATAATAGGACGAAAAAAAAGTATGGTATAATTTGAAAGTGGAAAAACAGCAAGAAAATCAGCGATGGGCACGCAGTGGCTCCGGGAGCAGCAGCTGCTCCGACGCCGCCATTGTGAGGCCAGATGGAAGGGAATGATGAGGGAATACAGTAAATTGGATTACGAATTAGTGGCAACAAAAAGATGAACTACAAACTAGACAACACTTGAGACACTATCACTTGTCATTGCTGCCACTTGGATTTGGACTTGGACTTGGACTGCCTGAACTTGGACTTGGATGCGTGCTGGGCTTGCGTGCAGCTCCAGCGCCTGGGAATCCCTCGGGCATGCTGCTCTTGCGCTGCGCCTGCGAGATTTGCACGATCCTGGACAGCGGCGAGTGTGTGCTGCTCGTGCTCGGCCGGGTCAAGGCTGACAAGGAGGACGAGGGCAGCAGTCGGGCAGCCGAGGTGCCGCCAACCGCCTCATCCACGCCTTGTCCACCCGTCGGCGAGGTGGGCGACACCTCGCGTGCCAGGGGCGAGGGACGCAGCGAGAGGCGGCGCTGCAGCGCCGTCTGCGAGGAAGACTGGGGCAATGGACTCGGCTCGTCGCTCAGACTGACGCCCGGTGGCGGCGCCTGGCCAGGCGGGATCTGCAGCGCCGTGGGACGCACGCTGAAGCGGCGACGGAACTTGGACTGTCCCGCGATTGAAGTGGGCGTCGAGCTGGGCAGCGGCTTTTCCGTATAGCTGGGCGGTGGTTCCATCATCTGAATGCCGGAGGGACGACGCGAGTTGGCGGCAGCGTTGGCGGCGACGCTGGGTGACATGGTGCCCACAATGGTGGAGCGTCGCGCGTACAAACGATTCGCGGCCGTCGCCTGCAGCGTGCGCGTCTGATCGCCGGCAAAGAGCGACAGGATGGGCGGCAGCTGGGGCGGATCGAGGCCGGCGTTGCCCATCTTGCGCTGCTTCTTCGTCAGCTTGGGGTTAACCACCGCCTGCTGCTGCTGCTCGTCCAGCACGGCGTGCGTGTGCACCACCTCCAACGCGCGGATGAGATCCGCGATGGTCGTCTGCTCCAGCACATCCATATCCTTGTCCGAGGTCACCGAGAAGATGCTCGAGCGTCTGGGCGTGGCGCTCACGCCTCCTCCCGCTGCCGTGGCTGGGAACAAGCTGCCACGACGCGCGGCCACCGCGGCCATGGCCGCCGATCCGGAGCCGCGTCGCTGCATCTGGGCGCTGAGCTGGGCGGCCGCTGCCGTCGGCGGGTACATGCTGCCGCGCCGCGCGGCCATCGCCGGATTCTGCGTGTAGATCGATTCGCGACGTCGCTTGCCGGCGGCGGCGGCGGCGCGACGTTGATACGCGCCCGTCGTGGAGCTGAAGGTCGCCTGCTCCGAGTCGTCCAGCTGGAAGCCCGGATTGGCCAGGCCGCCGGCGAGACTCGTCGTGCTGGAGTCGAAGGGCGGCGGCGGCGGCGGACCGCGTCCATTGCGCAGATAGGATTGACTGGCGCTGGCCGTGATCGTGTTGTTGCCATAGTAATCCAGCGGACTGCGGACTCCCGGCAGATCCGTAATGCCCTCGGGCACGGACACGACCGAGAGTTTGCGTTCCAGGTCCTGGGAGGGGCGCTTGCGATGGAAGAGCTTGCGCAGACCATCGGGCATGGAGAACTTCTTGACGCGATTGGCGCCCACGCTCCGCTTCAGCTGCTCCTCCACATTGTCCGGCTCCAGATGTACCACAAAGGACGAGTCGCCACCGCCGCCGTTGGGCAGCTGGCCCTTGTAGCGTTGCTTGAACGCCTCCTGGATCTGCTGGTTGTCGCCGCTCCAGGTCCACTCGTTGGTCGCCACTCGATGACGCGGCGGCGCCACAATGTTGAAATCGGAGCAGGCGCGTCCGCGCGGCCGACGCGGCGTCGACAGCTCGTTGAGCGTGGAGAAGCTCCATTCGCTGGCCAGGATCTGCGAGTCGGAGAAGCCGTGATAGCCGCCGTACAGCATCGGGGCGTCGTCAGCCTCCGTCGGCTGTGGCGGCGGTTGGACCGTGGCCAGGGCCGTCACCACCTTGGCCAGCAGATCGGTCGTCTGGCGGTACGCCTCCGCCGTCTCGAACGTCTTCTCGCGATCGAACTTGCTCAGCTCCGTGTCCGAGTTGGCGTGCACCAATCCCAATCCCGCCGTCGCCACCTCCGCGCACACGGAGTACGCGCGCTTCCGGCTCGGTATCGGCGCCGGCTCCACGCGGTACATGCTCAGCTCGGGACACGACGCGGAGCGTGGCAGATTGTAGGCGAACTCGGTGTCGCTGTACACGGGCTGTACGATGCGATAGTTATCGTTATCGTTATCGATATCGATTGTGTGTGCGTTGTACATGTAAAGAGAGAGCGAAATTGCATTGCATTAGTGCTAGTGTGCGTGTTGCCAACTCTTCAGGACATGAAAAAGCCAAAATAGCCTTAGAAAAAAACTGAAAATAGCTAAACAAAATTTGTTCATAGCTTAAAAAAACGCTAGAGTAGTAAAACGATATTTTTATTGATTTATTCCAGTGTTTTTGGAATATTTTGATGCAAAAAAATTCTTCAAACAATTCTAGGAGTGAATGCAAAAAAAAAATTTGCAAAATCTATTCGCTAATATTTTTATGATTATTTCAAATTTGCTAAAAATTTAAATTTAAATGGAAAAAATACTACAAAGTAATTAAGTGTGGCATCGCAAAGCATAAAAATACATGAAGTTACCAGATGTTTTAAAAAAGCTAAAATTATTTTTGAAGTACATAGCTAAAATTCCCGCTACCCGCTGTTTTACAATTTATCCCGCAGTTGCCAGTTGCAACCCACTAAATCTGTCGGGAAAATAGCTAAATTGGCAACACTGGTTAGTGTGCGTGTGTGTGAGAGACTCTCTCTCTCTTATGCACTTGTTGTTGCCTTTGCTTTAAAGAGAGAGCATTTAAAAGCTTTCCAACAGAGATCGTAACCGTTATAATTCCGAACTAAAAATTGTTTAATAAAATTTATCAATTGACTTTTATCATCTAAATTGATTTTTACTCTTATTTCAATAAAAAATTTTATGAAATAATAATTAAATCTAAATTTTGTTTTAAATTCCATTAAATACATTTTATTTTTTTTTTTTTTGTATCTTTGGTAGCTTGAAAAAATTGAATATTCAAGTTATTCCAGTTTATGGAAGTGAAATTTTAAATTTTAAATGTGTATCAAAAATAAGAGTTAGAATTAATTCTTATGATAATCATAAAAAATTAAAGTCCATCTCGTTTTCAGGATATCAAAAATAAATCAAATAAAATGTATCTCCAGAATTCTCAAAAATATTTTCAATTTTTTTTTCTTTTACTCATAATTTTTAGTTGCGATCCCAGCATTCAACACTCTTGATTATTTGAAGTGTACACTTATTTATTTATCACTTATGCATTTGTACATACATATACAGGGTGGGCCATCTAGCGGTTGCTTTTTGAACTACCTATTTTTTCGACGTTGACAATTTGCTAGTGTGTCAAATATATATATTTTTTTTTTTTAATATCCACCGGTTTTTTTTATAGCCATTTTAAGACGCAACTTTTTCGCGGGCCACCCTGTATGTATGAATACGATTCATTTACTTACGCCCGCTCTTCTTCTTCTTCTTCTGTGGATTCTTAATCTTATTCTTCGCGCACTTTCTATTTCCCTTTCGACAAAACTACAAAAAGAAAATATGTTTCAAATTTGATTTTCAACAAACTTATCGAGGGGGTTATTGTTTACCCGCTAAGTCAAACATTTATTTGTTGATTGTGTCTCCCAAAATTTTGTTTTGTTACTTTGATTGTTGTTGTTTCTGTTTTTGTTTGTGGCGTATTTCAAAAGACGAAAACATAACGGAAATGTGATTAAGGCATGCCCACACACACACACAAACA